>PVJO010002934.1:0-132785 GCA_004026905.1 Hystrix cristata
CTTCCACCTTCTTAGAGGAAGTACAATACATAATAACAAAAGCCTAAGTGATGGCCCCACCCTAGGGGGCAAGGTTCTGATGCCAATGAGAGACTCAGTGGGAGGCACTTAGAAGTCAGAGATGGCTACCCTTTAAATCCAAGGAGCCTGAGTTAGCACACAGGCTATTCACATGCCATTCCGTTTTTTGCCTTTTCACTCACGTGTGCCTTCCTGCCCTTTCACTCTTTGTTCCTGCCCCTTTCCCTTTCACTCATCCCAGCTGCAACCTTCCCAGAAATCTCCAATAAACACAGCTACCTACTACCTACTATGGAGTGTGCGCTTGGAATTCTTTCCTCATTGTGAGGTAGGAATAGGACGTGGCTAAGGCTGGCTGGCAAGGGAACATGACCTGGAGGAGTGGCTTGGACCCAAGGTCAGCCCCAGGGGAGTGGCCGGGATCTGACCTCAGCCCAAGGTGCCAATTTCAAGCACCACCCTTCTCACACAGACTCTAGGGAGTTCTTGCAAGTTTTCATGGAAACTCCATTCTACAAATAGAAACGACACTGGAAGCAAGTTCTCTCTCTCTCTCTCTCTCTCTCTCTCTCTCTCTCTCTCTCTCTCGCTCGCTCGCTCTCTTCTTCTCTTTCTATGGCACCACCAGGGAGAGAGCTCTCCCTTCTCCCTCCCATGGGAAAATGGTATCTGCATACCCAGCACCAAGGCTATCATGCCTTTTCGTGGTGACCCCTACAGTGCCTTTTGGAGCTGGTACACATTTTGCTGTTTCTATTGTTATGCTCTATTGTTTCCTTTTCTTCTTTTCGCTATAATTTTAAATAAAACTTTAGAACTACTTTTTGTCCCCCTTGTTCAATTCTTTGTTTGAGGAGGGGAAGAACCCAGGAATATTGGGACCCACCCAGTAACAGTTGTACACAAGAACGTGGACTATTTCTGGCCCACTCAACTGTGATACTAGGACCACACTTCTATCAGCAAATCCTTCTATAAATTAGACTTTGTGTGATCCTGGCTCTGCCTGTCTCTTTTCTTCAATATCACAGCACCCCTTGGGGCAGGTTCTCATACACTGGGACCTGGTTATTCCAGAATGCCTGCTGTTATCAATTTTCTCTGAGAGGTGATATAAGAGATCAAGGATACTATTGGGTAATGTGGGATTACTGATCATAGGAAAAGGAAAGTGTTGCTCTAAACACAAAGTTGAGGACTTTATGCTCAATTTCTACTCCTGTCATTCCTCCAGTGATGTCTAAACTGCCTGCTGGTCTCATCCTCCAGTAGTATCCACCACCACAAACAGAAGAAGTAGACACCACTAAAGTCAGGGCTGGCCCACGGCTGAGTTGCTGCAGGGCAAGTGCAAGGGAAGTGTAGGAACAGGGGAACCCATAGGTAGGGAAAAGGTAGGATAAAGACCTCATTGAGCATTATCAAAAATTAATAGACAATTTTGACCTCTACAGCCAGACTCTGTCTCTGTCTTGAAAGGCAAAGACAGCCATAATTCAATAGTTAGAAACATAAAGGCTGCTAGATTCCGACAATTAAGAGACAAAGGCAAAGGGAACTAGTTTGGGGAAGGCCCCAGGTAGTGTGATTAACATGAAAATCAGAAACTCCCTCTTTATTTGATCCTTACATCTACATAACCTGGCCCTAAGGCCCCCGCCCATGATCTTGCCCTCTGCCAAAAGACAAAGAAAGGTCACAGGGCTAAGAGAAATTCTAGGCAAGAGTGACAGACAAGCCCGAGCGCCAATCAGATTCCAAGGGCCCATATAAGGAAAAATCCAACAAAAAGGGAGTATAGAGATGGGTCTGGGAGTATTTCGCTTTGGAATGCTGCCTACTCTTTGAGTAGCTATCTACCTAATCTTTCTTTTTCCCCTTTTCAACAACTTTAAATAAATTGTCTTCTCTTAGTTTAAACTCAGTTTCTTTAATTCTTTACCAGAGCTGGGTTTATGATCACTGGGAGCTGCATTTTCTGTCAGCGCAGCAGCTCGCAGTCCACCTCTGTATGTAACAGAAGGACAAGGTCATGGAAATCCCATGCTTCCAGGTACGAGGGGAAAGAAAGCAAACTAGGAGTGACCTAAACCGCCCCTCCCAAATGGCCACCAACTCTTTCCTCTTCTTGTGCCCATAAAATGTCAGGAAGCACAGATGAAGTACTTCCTGAGACCATAAGAAATAACCAAAAGCAATGTTTACAAATGGCCCAAGGCCTGGAGTTCTGAGTGTGTAAATCCTGATAGAACAATTAAAATAAAATTGCTAGAGGCAAGTTCTGGATAAATTTGTATAACATTAAATATCATGAGATGTTATATTTGAGTGATATCTTTCAAAATAATTTAAAATATGAAGTCAGTTTGGAAAAGGGACTGTGATAAGGGTTCTGATTATCAAGATCAACAACTTGCCAAGGAGAGTGAGAAAAAGAGTGATTTCTGGCCTCTCGAGGAAACATGGTTCTCTCCATTTCCTCTCAGCCACTGCAACCTCTCCTTCCTGCACCTGTCAGTCTAAGGAATAATGCCACAGTCAGGAGAGTAAGATGGTACCCCCATGGTGAAATGTTTTCTTCAATTTCTAATTGGGCCACTTGCTCGTCAGCACCACTCTCATCGGAAAGCGACGGCTGAGTAGTTGGAGACTGCTGCCTCTTTTCACATTGCATGACTTGACACCCAACAGCAAGAAAGCCATCCTCGCAGATGCCTAACAAATGCTCTCAACCTGAAAGAGACACAAATGTTTGCGGTGGCCTCTGCAACAGGCCTGTCAAGTTGGAAGCGAGGAAGCGGGGGAGAAAAAGAGAAAGAGCCTGCCAGAGCACAGTCCTCTGTCCCTTCCTGTCAAAAGAATTCTAACTGCTCCGCTTGTTTACTAACAAAGATGTCAAAGTCCTTTCATGCCTAGGGTTTTACATAGTGATAATAGCAAAGAAAAAAGGGGGTGGGATTTTGTTTTTTTTTCTTTTCTTTGCCTAATATTATCAAAGAATTTGGGACTCAGGAAGATGAAGGCATTGTCACCATGACCTAAGGAAATTTTACTCTTTGCAAATAATCATACCTAAGTGATGTTCTGGGAATGCCCAAGTGTGACAAGTGCCTGCTTTCAAAATGCTGGTAATGAATGCTGTTTTTTAAATACAAAAATGTTGGCAGCTGGAAGGATTTTGCATTTCTCTTCTTTAGTAGTACGTAGTAATACTGTTTTGTAACATCCTTTAGTGCTAGACTCCAAAGTCACTTAAAACACACTATGTTCAGACTTCTTTGGCCTATGTTGACAGGCACAAAGGAGACAGACAGGTATATAGAAAATCACTGCAGTTTTTAGCAAAGAAGTGTCATGTCTGGAGGTGGACTGTGAGCTGCTGCCCTGCTAGAAAATATACTTCCTGGTGATCATAAAACCAGCTACAGTAAAGAATTCAAGAAACTGAGTTTAAATTAAGAGAAGACAATTTATTTAGAGGACAATTTATTTAAAAGTGGGGAAAAAGGGGGGAAGGAGATGACAGATAGCTACTCAATGAGTAGAGAACATTCGAAAGTGAAATACTCGTGGGTCTTTCATTGTAGCCACTTTTTATTGAGGTTTTTCCCTTGGGTTGGCCCTTGGAATCTGATTGGATCTGGGCTTGTCTGTCACCTCTGCCTCGATTTCCCTCAACCCTGTGACCTTTGTCTTTTGGCAGAGGGCAAAGTTATGGGTGGGTACCTTACGGCCAGGTAATACAGATGTAACAGTCAAAAGGGAGAGTTTGTTTTCTTTATGTTAATCAGATTACCTGGGGCCTTCCTGGAACTAGTCTCTTTGCCTTGGTCTCTTTAACTGTTGGAATGTAGCTGCCTTTATGTTTCTAAATATTTGATTATAGCTGTGTGGCTTTCAGAATCTGGTTATAGAGGTCAAAATTGTCTATTAATTTTTAATAACGTCTAACAAGGCCTTTACCCTATCTTTTCCCTACCTATGGGAACCCCTGTCCCTACAGAAGCAGGGTAAGTGAATTTAATGATGGCGCAGTCTGTCCACAGGACCTTTCAAGATTCATTGTATCTGCAGAGGAATGTTCTTGTGCTGGCCTAGGACTCAATTGACTTCCATGTTCAAAATCACTGAGTTGGAAGCAAGTTAGGTTAAAATGCAGAGTCCTGGGCCCAGGAAAAATCAGCATCTCCACATACAGGCTACGGTTCTTAATATTTTAATCAACACTCTCTCTTTACTAAGCCACACACGGTTTGCTGTATCTGTGACAGCGACTAGTGCCTACGGATTGTTCACACACCGAGGTGTTTTAGCTGGTAGCTTCTTTCTGTTTGTTTTGCACTTTTAAGACTAAAATGCTTCTTTGCAAGAGCTACATGAGCTGGAGAAGACAACATCCATGACTTCTTTAAGATTTATAGTAGTATTGTGGACTGCTAAATTAGATTGAAATTAAAATACAACCACACTTGAGGAAGTCAGCACAAAAAATAAATAAAAACAATTGTGGCTGGAGGCAAATCTGAAGAGAGCTTGGCCTCTGGATGGAGCCATAATCACTAGGCCTGCCTGATAAACAGCTGTTGGAAATTATCCTGTGATTTGTACCACCCAGTCAAGTGGGCCCAGCTAGGCATCAGACACATAAATGGGCAACCAGAACATCTGGACCCATACTCCTCTCCCTTTCCAAAAATGCCTTTGTTCTTTCCATATATATGTGACTAGTTTCCCCATTGGATCAACACTAGCTAAGTGGCTATGCTTGTAATCCTATAGGTCAATTGAAGTTTGACCCATTTGTACCTATGCTGGGATTTTGCTGCATAAATTACCCCTGAAAAAGAGCCTCGGTGACCATTCACACAGGTCCCCTCCTGGAATTCCAGGAGCTATTTTTCCTCTCCTTATTTCCAATAAAACTCTCCTAATTTCCTTATCTGGTTCATGACTTTGTTCCTTGATGTTGTGAGACCATGAACTCTACACATCTAACATCTCACAGGGTTGAGGTAGGAATAGGGCGTGGCTAAGCCTGGCTGGCAAGGGAGCACGACCTGGTCAGCCCTGGGGGAGTGGCCTGGACCTGATGCCAGCCTGAGGTGCCAATTTCAAGCTCCATCCCTCTCACATGGATAAATAGAAGCCACACTAGAAGCAAGCCCATATTTTTCCTTTCTACTGTGCCACCAGGGAAGGAAGTCTCCCTTTTCCCTCCTGTGGAAGATGGTGTTTGCCTATCCAGTGCCGCCACTATCATGCCTTTCTGTGGTTAACCCCTACCACGCCTTTTAGGCCCAGTACACATTTTGCTGTACCTATTGTTATGCTCAATTTTCCTTTTCCTCTTTTCTCTATAATTTTAAATAAAACTTTTGAACTACTTTTTGTCCCCCTTTTCAATTCTTAGTTTGAAGAGGGGAAGAACCCAGGAATATCGGAATCTACTTGATAACAGGTTGGCAGTTATTTTTCCCATATCGGTAGATATCTCTAATGCAGATGGACATGAATAGAAATGTAAATTTTCCAACATACAATAATGAAACTCGCAGACACCTTGCAACTGCAATGAACTGGCAGTAGTAGGAAAAAAGAACTGTGATTTCACTTTGCCTAGCAAGGAATTAATGCCTCTAGGAGCACTTCAGTATCCTTTCCAGGGTGATGGAGATTTAGGGACAGAGGTCCCCATAGGTAGGGAAAAGGTAGGGTAAAGGCCTCATTAGACATTATTAAAAATTAATAGACAGTTTTGACCTCTACAGCCAGACTCTGAAAGGCAGAGACAGGAATAATCCAATTGTTACAAACAAAGGCAGCTAGATTCCAACAGTTAAAGAGACAAAAGCAAAGGAACTAGTTCAGGAAGGCCCCAGGTAGTGTGATTAACATTAAAAAAAAAAAAATCACAGACTCCCCCTTTATTTGATCCTTACAGCTACATAATCTGTCCCTAAGGCACCGACCCATACACTTGCCCTCTGCCAAAAGACAAAGGTCACAGGGCTAAGAGAAATTGAGGGATTGGTGGCAGACAAACTGAAGAGCCCATCAGATCCCAAGGGCCAACCCAAGGAAAAACCCAATGAAAAGGAACCATAAGGAAGGGCCCAGGAGTACTTCACTTTCGAATGCTCCCTACTTGTTGAGTAGCATTCTATCATCTCTCTTTCTCCTCCTCTCACCACTTTTAAATAAATTGCCTTGTCTTACTTTAAACTCAGTTTCTTTAATTCTTTACTGTAGCTGAGTTTCTGATTGCTAGGAGTGCCTTTTCTAGCAAAGCAGCAGTTCACAGTCCACCTCCGGATGTAACAGGGAGGCATGCTTGCAGGATTAGCCTTCAAGACATATGGACAAAGGGACAGCAGGCTCCCAGAAGGAATCCCAATAGGTGGACAAAGAGAGAATGATTTCCCAAGAATACAACAGGCATTCAACATGCAGGACTTTGAGAGGTTCAAGGAAACATCCTACAGTGGAAACAAAACTGCAAAAGAATCTGGAGATTCACAGTAAGGATCAAAAGACTCAGGTTCCATGGTAGTGCCAATGGTGGCCTGAGGGAGTGTTTCTTCTCAGACTGAAGTTTCTACCAAAATCCCAAGCTGAGCCACATGTTTCTAATTAAAACAACATTTTTTTTCAACATCTTTTAATATGGACATTCAATATTTCTCTATCTTTAAGACTAAAATAGATAGCTAGCATGGCATTGCACACCTGTAATCCCAGCACTTCAGAGTCTGAGGCAGGAGGATGACCATGAGTTCGAGGCCAATATAGTGAGAATTTGTCTCAAAAAAATAAAAAGATTAAAAAAGATTGTCTTTAGAAAACTGCTACTTTTGTTAGTCTGCGACATAAATCTAATTGTGAAAATACATGTGCTGAGCACATATAACCCCCACACTGACCCTGTTGCTTAGTTTCCTACTGGCTAAGTCTTCTCTAATTAGAAATACTGGACTGACCACTGCCTTTGTTCTGGTCTTGGCCTGGGAAAATTACTCCTTTTTGGAATACTTTTTTTTTTTAATTGCCTATTTTTTTTCTTTATTTCCCCCTTTTCTTCAGACTTGGTTTGTGTGATTTCAACGTTCATGTAGATAAAACAGAATATTCTCTTATTCTCAAGCTACAAAATATTAGGAGTCTTTTTTTTTCCCACCAAACCCCAAACCTAAAATCATCTTGCGCTTTGCTCCTTAATTTGGCATGAGCCTCCTCTTGTTCTGATTTGATCTCCTGATAGTTGCTAATCTTTTGATGGAGGGGGAAAAAATTAATTCAGTAAATGGCCCTCTGGTGCTCAGGAGCTTTTAGAGCTAAGCTGTATTTGCTAGCAACTCTAGGCTCAGCAGGAGTCCATTTCTCCTGTGCACATACCACAAATTCCATCTCTGTGTCCATGCCAGCTCCTGGCAGACTCCCACCCACTCTCGCTCACTGTGATCAAGTTGAAGTGTGTATCACAATAAACCCTAAACACTGGAAAGCCTAATAGAAAATTTAATCCATCTTTATTTTTGAAAATGCTGCTAATGCTGTAAATTTTGTTTTTAACTGGTGGATGCCATCCTGTGGCGAAATTTGGCAATACCAAGCCATTGCTAACTTACCTCTGGACAGTTCTTTTGCAATTAGCAGTAGGTAAATGTGCATTTTTCACTCCGCTAGCCCTGGCATTGAGCTAGAATAAACCCAGGATGGTCCTACCCAAAACTGCAGTTCCCATTAATAATGGCAGCCTAAATCATTTACTAAAAGGCTGCTAGCAAACTCATTAAGGGAATTGGTTTTGTTCCATGGGTGATTATGTTTTCTGCTACACACATAAAATCTTGTTGTGTCTTTACAGTTTTTTCTGGAAAAGTCTGCACGACTGCTTTCTTTCCTTCAAAAAACGGAAAGATAAAAATGTGTGGTGTTATATCTCAGTGAGGTGAGAACTCAATTGTGCTTCCTGGCCACCTCACTAAATGAATCAACTTGATTAGCTGTCGAGTACAAACTGCTGAGATTCCACTAAGGAGCGGTCACCTTTACACTTAACAGCACAGGAAAATTACAATTTCAAAATTAAAAAAAAAAAAAGCATTTAGTCACTTACTTTAAAATAGCAAATCCAGTCATTGTCTTGAGTGTTGCTTAACACAATTTCATGCCCCTTCAGCCTTGCTGAGCTGCACTTTTTCCTCGCTGTCTTTGCACGGCTGGCAGCCCCAGCCCAGCCAGCTGCCGAGGAGCTCTGTGCGCTGTGCTAGAGGTGCCACCAGAGGAAGGTGAGGGGTAGGGTATGGCCCTCTAGAGTAGCTGTATTTGTACAGCTGTGTTTACCACAAGAGTATAAAGCGTGGCTTTATCATGAGTTTATCTTCTTTCATGTGGGCTTGTCAGGTGGTAATGTTACTAAAAATTATGAGTATTTCCCTGTGCTAAAGTAATCTAGGTAGCTGGCCATGGGAGCACTTGACTATAATCCCAGCACTAGGGGAGGCTGAGGCACGAGGATTGGCACCAGCCTGGGTTATATAGTGAGTTCAAGGCCCACCTGAAGTACAAAGAGAGACCCCCATTTCAAAAAAAAAATACAGTAACTTGTATGCTTTCTCCATTTCTACTATTAGATTATGAACTTACACACTGAATTCATCAAGAAAGCAAAAATTAAATATTGCTCTATATACATTAAGTATTTAGAAACTTACTTTTAAAATGAGGGGGTAACAAAACATAGTCTCCATTGCTTAGGGAATATTCTCTTTAAATTATTTAATTGCACTGTAGAAAAAATATTCTGCTAAATTTCAGTACTATCTATTTTTCCCAGGAGCAAACAAACAACAACAACAACAAAAAAGAATCAAAACCTAACTATGAAGCTTTACAAGAACAGGAAATACCCAGTTTATGGGCTCATTCAGGACACAGAAAAGGGAGAAAATAAACAGCTGAGCCACAGTCAGGAGGGGACAGCTAGACCACCATCTTCAAGACCTTCAGTGGTCGGACAAGGTTTCGAGCTCAGCACTATTAACATCTTGGGCTGTATATTCTTTGTTGGGAGGTAGGGTGAGGCTGTCCTATGCATTGCAGGGTATTTAGTAGTCTCCCTGGCCTTGTTGCCAATTGTGACAACCAAACATAGCTTTTTCCAGACATCCCCAAACATCCCCAGGAGGGGAAAATCAGTCTCTAGGGAGAACCGCTGATTTAAGAGTTAACTTTACTTAGACTGGGTGTCCCAAAAGGAGAAAATATACAACAGATTTTTACCCAGCATATTTTTTGCATCTTCATCAAATACTATTCAATGAACATCTTTTTTAGTTTCACTCTGGTTTGTTGTTTGTTTTGAAATCAAAATAAGAATGCAAAGCAGGGGCAGGTATGCTGGGCCCCCCATATCAGAGCATCCTTAGCCTCTGCAACAGTTCCTGAGAACTGGGAACAGCTCTTCTGAGCTCAGGCTGATGCAAGTGGATATGGGGTTCAGAGAGGATATCTCCAGGTTCTTTATCCATGCAGGCAATGAATTGCAGGAGCGAAGTTTAGGGCATTAAGGAGGTTTATTTCAGTAACAAAAGGGAGACTGGTTTTGCCAGGTGAATGAAACAACCAGCAGCTGCCACAGTTAGAGACTCCAAAAAGGAGTGGGAGGCAAGGGAGCTAAAGATGGAGCACAGGTTAGGGGTCACGGGCAAAGGGGTTTAGGCGAGCAAGAGAGCCAGAGTACAAGAGCTCAAGAGTGCAAGAGGGTGAGCTCGTGGAGCCATTCACATTTATCTGGATTCTGTTCTCGTGAGTTTCTGGATCCTGTGAGAAGAGGAGCAACTGGAATTTCACTTCCCAGGCTGACGTCAGGTCAAGGCCATTTCATTCCCCCTCAGTCATATTCATCTTCCCAGCCAGGTCAAGCCACACCCTACTCTTAGCTCAAGGCCACTGAGTCCCAGCATAACCTGAGTGGGCTGCAGAGGGTGGCCGCTGTCATCAGGAGCAAGGGCTCACCCAGGGTGAGATATGCCTTTTCCACTTCAAAAATGTGAGAGTCTCTGAACTATAAAATGAAGACACTCCTTACTAGGATTAGAAAAAAGAATATTAAGACTTTGGGACCAATTATGGAACATTTAATCCATACTTACTCTGAAAGATGGGGAAATATTTGATCATAAAATGTGTAACCTCCGCAAATACCTCAGGCCTCAGATTGGGCCGATCCAGGAATACAATGGAGAGAGCAGTCTGTGGGGTCCTGTTCTCTAAAGCTGTTGTACGATTCGTTGTTCTCATGGTGCAAGGTACCAGTTTCCTCTTTCCGATCTGTTCTCAACAGAAGGAATGTAATACTTGTCCAAAAAATATTCTCGAACTCCATTAAACTGAACCACAGAATTTATGTGCATTCTTGAACCAGTGATTGTGGCCACAGAATGAAATATGCTTACTGGTTCAAGACAACTGGACCATTTCTGGATAGCAAGTAGCTTGAGCAGGTGAGAGAGGAGCAGAGCCAAAAGAATATCTGGATGATATTTGCAAGGAAGAAAGGAGGGATAATGAGTTTTGGAAATGCAATACACATTATCCATTATTGGGTTTTTTTTTTTAATACTTAACACTACACATGTAAAGCAAAAGTGAATATGCAACATATTTTGATGTGTGTAACGTAATTATAGAATTTGTATTTTAAAATAAATATCAATTTATTAACAACCATAATTATTTTAAAATACGTATCATTTACAGTGTGCTACAGCACTATGGCTTGTTAAAAGGTAGAAAGGTAGAGTGACCATCTTTCAAGTCTTTATTTTATTCTTTATTCTTTTCTCACTTTGAGATTACAGCAAGTCTAAATTCCAGATCCTACGTGAATGGGTGCCTCGGGCCTAAGGACTTCCTGGATGCCTTTACCACAACCATTACCACCGCCAAGCAGCACGCCCACAGACTCAAGTTTCACTTTTCAGTCCTTGAGTTTTATTAGGAAAAGCTTTCAAAGCTAGTCACAACACTAGAAGAAGGGTTCACATTCAAACAATCATATGAAATATAAATACCCCTGCCTAGAGCGTATTCAGAAAAGTAAACTCCCTGTTAGGGAAAATTATTTAACAGACAATTTTCATGAAGGTGAGTACACACCACAGTAAAGAGCTTTAGAGACTGGGAAAAGGCTAAAGTTAAGCTGAGCTCCCTGGAGGATTGTTGAAGCAGTTTATTTTAAATATGCTAAAATGTTAGGGTATTATCTTTCTAATAAGATGAGATCAAAGAGAAATCAACAAACAGAACTAAGAAAATAGATGCTGCTTCTGAGTTCAAAAGTTCAATAGCTTGTGCCTTCCAGCTTCCTGCTGACTTCTCCAAGGATAGGCAGAGTGCTCAAGATTTTCAGGGGAGCTTGTAGAGGAGCCAATAAGGATTTCTTTGATATTTCTTAGCACAAAGGCACCCTCTAGCTTCCACATGGACTATGTTCCAAGAGTTCAGGTTGGGAGTTATTTCTTTAGAACTCAGTTTGCATTTTCCCTAGTGACAGCAAGATAGTCAAAGTGACTGAAGCGAAATTCTGCCCTGAGAATATTCCAAAACTTAAACACCATGCTGTACTCCTCCTGTGAGAAAACACATTCCAAACCACTGTTTGGAACAGCAGGAACATATTTCCCATTAGAGTAGCAATACTTCAATTTCAAGACCCCAGACCAGGGGTCTGACCTCCAAAAGGAAAGAAGGATAAAATAAGGGAATAAAGCTTTACAGATATAAGATGGTTAACGAGTCTCGCAAAATTGCCAGGCTTCTAAGAAGTAGTTTAAGGCACAAAAGACTATAGATTAAGAACATCTGACCTATTCCTTTTGCTAGGTTTTCAGTGGTTAACATTCATTTCATATTACCTAGTTCAGAACTGAAAGTTTAAACTTGAATATTTGATGCTCTGCAAATAGATAAAATGAAGTAAATCCAGAACCAGTTACCCTAATCCCTAGAGAATGTGCTAAAGAGACCAGAAAAAAAAATAGCCAAATGAGACAAGAACTGACCCTCAAAGGCAAGGACAATCACATTTCACTGGGGGGGGGGGGTGGAGGTGGGGCTAAGAAAAACAATTGTTTTACAGGAAGAAAGAGAATATGATGGAAGAAAAGGTCATCATTTCTTTCTTTTCTTTTCTAAAATCAGAAGGGTTTTTCGCAAGCAATGTATGGATTTCAGAATCTTCAAGACAATGAGAACAAAGTAGATGATCTAACTTGGCTTCCATCCCTAAGACTAGGAGCAAGTATGCCTGAAATTGATGTAGGAATATTAAGGATGTTGCCCACATCATCACCCAGCCACCCTGGGCAGTGTTTTGACCACTCTAAAAGCCTAGATTTTGATGTCTGAGGGGACAAGTGGTTTTATATATCACTGAACTATCCATATCAGTTACTTCACATTGATAAGCATTAATGCTGGTTTTTTTTCCTAGACTAACTTTTTTTTTTTAATGGGAGTTACCGGGGATCAAACTCAGGGCCTTGTGCTAGCTAGGTAAGTGTTCTACTACTTGTGCTAAATCCTCACCCCTGTTTTTTTGTTTTTTGGTTTTTGGTTTTCAGAAAAGTGTTACTATAATAAGACTGAGAGTCCCTAAAATCAGTTTCCTGGGAAATTGATGTAAGAGAAGGCACAAAGCATATGTCACTCATCCAGTGAAATCTTCCCTGCTCTAAAAGTGCCCCACGAGACTGAATGCACATGATCATTTCAAGTTTGAAAAAATCTTGGAGAATTTCTTCATTGTGGGAAAAAAAAAAGAATTTCTTCATTGCAAAACAATCAACCACATTCTGGGCTTTTCTGTAACATATGGAACATTTTATGAAGAACAACTTGACTTTTCCACAGTCAGAAAGAAGAGTTAGGTTAGAGGAGTGGTGGCGAACCTATGATGCATGTGCCACAGCAAGCTGTTTGTATCACTGAAAGCTCTAAACGATTTACCATCACTGGTTTAGAATGTGATGGAAAGGGTTTACATATCTACGGTATTTTATTATTAGTTAGAAACCACCAGATGGCACTTTGTTAGGCTTTATCTGATAGTTTTTATCATGCAGTAATGTGCTTGTGGTTGGACCTTGGAAAAAAGCAAGATAGCACTTTGGTGTAGTATCTTACAGGAAATAATTAAGCATGCCAGTAAAGCCTGTTCTATTGTTGAATCTGTGACTATGGTAATTTATTTAGGTCTTGTACTACCGACACTATAGAAATCCAACACTTAGTGCTACTAACTACTGAGAGAAGGAATGAACCACTTTGGGTAGGTGGGAGAGAATGACTCATGATAGCAGAACTTCTGCACTGTCGGTAGGTGATAGCAAAAAGCAAATTCAGTCACAAATCCAACATGATATGGGTGTTATATAGTTTAAACAATGCTCAAAACCTCATATGTGTATTTTACAGACAGTATTTCACTGATCTTGAAAAAAACTATTTGAAATAAGCAAGTAGATCTGTTGCAATTATTTATTACAATTTTTATAAGCAACAATTTTATAAGAATTCAAGTATTGATAAGCATAAGTTCACAAATATATCTCAAATATTTAATTATACAGACTATGACTTGTTAATTACTTGGGATGTTGGACCTCTATGTAGAATTGAAAATGTATGCAGCAGTATGATGTGTAAAAAAATTACATAAAAAAAGTACCTAAAGAGGGCTGGGGATTTAGCTCAGTGGTTAGAGTGCTTGCCTAGCAAGCCCAAGGCCCTGTGTTCAATGCCCAGCACCAAAGAACAAAAAACAAACAAAAAAAACCCCTAAAGTTCTGACTAAGTAACTGACCATCTTTGTGACCTTGGGAATGTCATATAACTTCACTATAAGGTTACTGAACTTGAACTAGAATTCCTTCACATCTGCAACATGGTAAAGTGTTCCCAAGTATAGAGTTTGTAGTCAGAAAACTTCCAGTTTGAACTATTGCTCTATCACTTAGCTTTGTGAATCTGAATGCATTCTTGAACTTTTTGAGCCTCAGTTCCCATACATTTAAATAATACCTATTTAATTAAATTGTTTGAAAAAATCACAAGCAATAATTAATGTAAGATGTTTAGCATAGTGCCCAGTCCACATTAAACATTCAATAAATATTAACGATTACTGCTAGCAAATACAGTTCCAACCTTGGGCCTATTTACGGGACTTTCCTTAGAGGGTTGGACATGCTCTAGGTTCTACTGATTAGGCTCTACCAACTCATCTTGTGATGTAAATTTAGTAAGTAATATTTTCCTTCTTTTAGTATCCATTAACTATCCTGTTTTCTAAAGGGGTGAGTCCATCTGGATAGAAAGTTAAAGCAGATATTCCAAAACGCAGGATGACTTAAAGCTGCAACGAAAGTCACAGCTCGTATGAATCTCAGAGCTTTATCTACTATTCCAAGTTTTTTGCTTTTAGTAATGTCCCTGGTCTGGGTTGCATCTTGCCAACCCCAGTAATATTTCAAAGGTTGATTTAGATTTGGTGGCTCTAAGCACGGATCACTATTCCAGTCTTAATGACATTGCCAACAAAAGGCCAAGATTCTACCATCCTTAAAAGTTAGAGCCATAAACAAATAGCGATACACTGCAAAGTCAAAATGGGGAAGAAATTATTAAATAGTTCACCAAATGAAAACCTATCCAAGTTGATTCAATGGGGTTTCTTGATGAAGTCTGTTTTGGCATTTGGAAACAAGTTCAAATTGGCTCACTGTGGTCTAAATCATGTCTAAGTAAGCGTGCAAAGCCACCTTAAATATTCCCACCAAAATGTCCCAGGCAATTCAGAAGAAAACAAATGCATCTATAAAGATATACAGCCATTCCTCCAATCAGAAGTTGAGAAAAATTTCACTCCATAACAAGGTAGAGGATAGAAATGAAAATCACAATTACCAAAAAAGAAGCTCAAGTGTGGCAGATATAGGTTCCAAAGATATCCATGCAACTTATCCTATCCCAGGTGATTTTACAATGATTCATTAACACCTCTTCATCAAAGAACGGGGACTTTTCCCCATCCCCTTGAATATGAATCTCCTTAGCTATGTCCTTTCAACAAAGAAGGTACAGAAGAAGAGTCATTGTGTAACTTTCATGGCTAGATGCGAAAGGTTAATACCACTTCCATTTGGTTGGTTGTCTCTCAGCTTTAACCATGGGACTCAGCCACCATGCTGAGAAGATACCCAAGCAACATATAGAGGACACACAACACAGTAAGTCTTCTGGCCAACAGCCTCAGCTAGGTTTAAACCAACAGTTAGCATCCGCCACTAAATATAAAAATAAGTTCATCCTCTGATAATTCCAGATCTTATACTTTTAGAAGTCCTGCTGATGCTGACTGGGGCACCAATGAGCTACCCTGACTTTATCCATATTGCAGATTTATAAGCAAAATAATTTTGTTTTTAAGGCCCTAAGTTTTAATGTGGTTGTTACACACCAATAGATAACCAGATGAACCTGATAGACATTTGGTCACATAAATGAGGGTGACCCTGTTGTTCTTAAATTAGATTCAAAAACATTATATTCTCACTGCTGGTCCTACTGTTCAGAGAAGTAGGTTCAACTGCAAAACTTCACTGTATCTCTCTACAGGCAGAGTTACTACTTTGAGAATTTAGCATAATATTACAACAAAAACAATTTAATGGCATTTGCTAATATTTACTGAATGATTATCATGTAGCAAGGTGTTGTTTTGCCTGCAATTTCTCACTTAATACCCTCAGAAACCCTGAAAAGTGTGTAAGAGAAGTTCAGAAAAGTTAAGAAACTTATCCACAAATCTCCAACTAGAAGCAAAGGAGCACTATTTAAAACCAGTGTGCTTAACCACATAAAATGTGGAACCATTCCCTACAAACTCCTATCAACAAGGAAGTAATAGCTGCATCGGGAGCCCTTTGGAAAGTGATGACAAAGAAAACATGACAAAATAAAATAATATGTCAAAATTTATGGGATGTGGCCACAGCTATACTCAGAGAACCAAAGTAAAATGTACTCAGAGTAAAATTAATAAATTTAAATTCTTTCACTATAAACAAACCAGCAAAGAATAACAATAAATGAACTAAATATTCAAGTCAGTAATTTATGAAATCAATATTAGGAAACCAGAATGGATTATCATACTGATTAAGCATAAATCAAACACATAAGAAAGGCAGAAGAATTTCAAAAATATAAAATAAGTCCGAGAGCAGTGTCTTTATGAAAAAATAAAAGTTGTAAATACTAGTCAAGGTAGGATGACTGCCACGTAGAAAAACACTTAAATTTTTAGTCTCAACTCAGTAAAAGCTCACCAGTCATTTATGTTATTATCTGATAAAACTGTGCTGGGATTGGGAGGTTTTGCTTCACAAATTTGGCTCCTTTCTTTTTATGACACTACCATCTTAAACACATAAATTCCAAGGATTCCCTGAAAGAGGGAAAGAGTAAATGATTGTTTGTGGGTGATTTTTATGGACTAAACCTAGAAGCTATGTGAGTATGTGACACTTCTGCCTACATTATATTCATAAGAATCCAGCCACACAGTCTTATCTAACTCAAGTTGGCTAGGAAATTCAGACCATCATTATGCCCCAGAGGAAAAAGAAATGGGTTTGGCGAAATATACCATTATCTCTACTATACTCCTCCTTTGTGGAAGAGCTCCACTTACTTTCAAAACAACCACTCAAAATAATGGATCTACCCCAAAGGAAAACTCACTACATTCAGTTGAAAATTCAAGAACTCCTGACGGTGCAAAACAATTTTCAAATTTCCTGTAGTATTTCTCATGATCTTGTGACCAGTGAACTAAATGGAGAAATTTTCCATCTCCCTCTAACACAGACCACATAATGGTGGAACCTGGATAGTATAACTGCAACAAACATTCCCGTTCAAAAAGCAGAAGAATGAAAACACAATGCAGTTTTTAGTCCTCGGCAATTCTGAAATCCCATGAGATACATATCGCAAACCTGATTTTGGTCTTTGCAAAGAACATCATCTATTCACTATTCCTTTGGTCACTGATTTTTTCAGTTGGGCAATGTGGTTCTTCCCTGCCCAAATCCTTCACTATCACTTAAAATCGATTTTGGAAATTATGAACTCTCTAGAGGTGAAAAAGCTTTGGGAACCCACTTTCTGCTGATTAAAGACTGAAGCTGTAATAGTTGCTTAGGAATTAAGAGTTTTATGCCTGGCTTATTATTTTTCTCAAACTTCTAAATTATTTGTTTCCAATTAGTATATTTAGCAAATGTAACTGAAGTCTTTTCACAAACATATTCCTAAATTTGATGATTTATTTGTCTTTTTGACAGCCAAATCTAATGGCAGCTTTGTTGAGGAATCAAGTTTAGCTAGAAAGATTGTTTTTCTAAATTTTTTTTTTTTTTTTTTTTGTCCTGGGGATCAAACTCAGGGCCTTGTGCTTGTGAGGCAAGCACTCTAACCACTGAGCTAAATCCTCAACCCTGCTTTTCTAAATATTAAAAATATTACTGAACTTATTATTATACATTTAATGATATTAAATTATTATATTATTTTAAAATAGCCTAATTTCGTTCAAATGTTTTCTCATCATATTTGGCATCAAATTTTATTTCATATTATATCAGAGAGCTGGAAACAGTCAACTTTCCAACTATTCGAAGGACCACTCTTTTGGACTCATTTCCATTCATTTCTTCCCAGAGACCACCTTTATCTGTGACAACCCCGAACTACCAAAATGCACTAACAATTTCATTCTCTGAATTTATTTCCTCCATACTGGTCTGCTGAGCAGTCATATGCTCTTCCTCCCAACATGGCAGATTACAGCATTATCACATGTACTGTCAATACATTATATGGTTTGAAAATCCCTAACCTCCAATACCATTTTTCTTCAACTCTCCCACCCAAATGCTAAGCCATCATCCTGTATTTTAGAGTTTTTAATAGCCAGAATCAAATTCTGACAAAATTTTAGTGGATTAGCTGCTTTAAAAAAAAAAAAAAAAAAAGGAGGGGTTGGGTGTTTAGCTCAGTGGTAAAGTGTATGCCTAGCAAGCACAAGACCCTGAGTTTGATCCCCACCACCTCCTCAAAAGAAGGAGACTCAAAGTTTGAGAGACTTAATGTATTATGTTTCAGTGAATATTGAAATATGGTCACTGCTGCATGCAGTCATTCGGGAACACCAAACAACTTGATTTAGTTTAGCTGTCTTCATTACATGTTTCTATCATAAGTATGGAATCATTCATCGAGGAGAGACAGAGAAAAAGAAAGAAACAAGAACACAGGGAAGTAGAGGCTAAGCCAGGGGCATCATGAACTCCTAAAAAATTCAGTATCTCCTCTTACTGGCCCCCAACTGAGAATGCCACATTAATTGGAACTAATCTCACTGTCTCACCTAGATGAGAAGACCTGAGACATACAACTAGGTAGAGGATATGTACAGTATTTGGTAATTTGGTAATTTCTGGCCAGTATTTCCCCCTTGGATAGGGTACAAACATCTGTAGTAGTAAACTCTTAAGAGCTTACAACCTAGACAGAAAGGAAAGGTAAGGCCTTGCTACCTATGATAAACACAGAAGAGAATGTTATAGTCCCCAGAATGGAAATTGGGAAGAATTCAAATTCCAGAAAACTAGGTCACCACAGCCAGAACCGCAATAATATTTTAATTTGAGGCATGAGACACCTTTCTACCCATTATGACATCACTTCCCAAATCAAGACTGGTTCTAATGTATCATGCACCTATACACGGGGGTTAATCCACCAAGTTCAGATGGCTATAGAGATAGAATTCAAAGTACCCACACTACTGTCCCTGAATAAAAAAATCACAGACAACATTAGAGGAAAGAAGAGATTCACAGAGGGTAGAGAAGGCACTACAATTTCTGCACTCATTCTTTTTGAGCAGTTACCGAAGCTAAAGACCCCAAGGCAACTAAGGAATTTGATGTGATCTTTAGAATACAGCTTAGACTCATGGTGTAAGGCAAAGATTAATTAAAGAGACATTTTTCAACTGACAGCAGTCAGCCCACTTCATCATTTCCCAGTTGGATGTTCTCCTATAAATACTTCATTCAGAGTCTCTGAAGTTTTGACAAGAACAGTCAAAAAGCATTAGAGAATAATGCTTTTTATGAGGGGGGGATTTACTAATTATTAAATAATTTTAATAGTTAATATTTCCAGTTCTCTGTAGAATGGATATTTTTCTCTCACCTGAGCAACCAAGCTTTTTCCTATTAACATTTGTTCTAGCAATTTAAAAAAAAATGCACATTGAAGATAATAATTTGCAGTAAATGGGTCTATTTTATTCAGTATTTTATGAATGATATTACATTCTCATATGCGGTGGCTTGCAATAATCATGTAATCCATTCTGCATCAGTAAACAGTGATTTATTCTTCTGAAGCTTTAATATGATTCATTTTGCCAGTAGTTTAAGTACCCATTAGTTAATCTTTGCTGCTGCTGACCTCAGTAGGTTTTTGATAAGGCTCCATATAGCATTTATAGGTCACAAAAATGCCAACAATGTTCAGCATGGTCATTTTCCAAACTACCTGACAGCAAAATGTTTTCCCATAACTCATTTGTATGTATGTCCTTTGATTAATGCTTCACCCAATGCCAAAATATACTGAAATTCTTGTCACTTTACACACAGCATGACATTTACACAAATATTTGCTGAATTTATCATGAGCAGTGCACAAGGAATTTGTATCATATGGCTTAAAGGTAAATAAACCAGAAACCTGGACTCAAATACCTGCAGAATGAAAAACATTAGGAAAATTAGAGAAGTGAGATTCTTTCCAAAAGCTGAAACTGCTTTCTTCATCATCTTCAAAGCCCTCACAACTACTAATTGCTCTTAAGAAAAGCATCTTCTAAACTAGTATAAAAATTTTAGGGTTATTTTTAGAAGACAGTTTTGTGCATGAAAGAATTCTGTGTCTGAAACATAGGTGGAAATTTTTTTTTTTTTAAAAATAGAGAAGCTGTTTGGACTACTCTTACAGACTCGAAACTGGGTGCTTCAATCCATTTTTTAAAAAAGTGCTTTCTGGAGACGAAGGGGAATGAAGTGGTGCCACTTAATTGTTCAGAATATAAATATGTCACTGGGAACATAAAAGAGTTCAGCAAACAGAACACGAAATGTTTAGATCCAAACTAGTTTTTGGTTTGGACACTGTAAAGTACTTTTTGTTGTAGCGTTAATATTCATGGATGCACCTCCTATTAGAACGTTCAAGCAGCCCCCTTTTCCCTAATGTCTTAGACTCCGCAAACGTACAAGGTGCGCTGTTTCAGAGCACAAACTGTGGAACACACTAGCCCTTCTGAATGTGCCTTTCAGCTGTCCCCTAACTTACTGCATTGCTTTGAGCAAATACTCTCACCCCTCTACTGCTTAAGTTTCCTCATTAGGAAAGAGCAGGGAGAGCTCTTCACAATAATGACCTCGTGAGTTTTTAATGCAGATTAAATCAGTTAATATGTGTAAAAGAGTTTAGAATAGTGCCTCACACATAAGTCATTCATTAAATTTTAGCTATTACTATTACCCTAACCTTAACAAATGAAATAATTTCAGAGACGTAAAATGGCTCCAAAAGTGGTACAGATTCTTAGTAGCCACTAATGTCCCTCATTTCCAGACCCAATCTTCCTACTAACCCCCTCCCTAAACTTTCCATACAAATTGGAACTAAAACAATCTATATTTCATAATATTGCTCATTTTCAATTCTATTCATATTCCAGCCATTACTGGCTGGTCCTCCCCTGTAAGTAAACTGGAGTAATTTCTCAATCTACAAATATTTTCAATTTTTTCTTTTACCCCAAAATATTTGAAAACCTTTTAAAATTGAAATACAGTGAATTACAACATGGGCAGGGCTCCATATTGCATTTTCCTGAAATTTGCCATGAGTCAGCAATTAACTCAGAAAGGGGCTAAACCACCCAGGCCACAGACACATGATGTGATTTCTGTGGTCCATTCCTGGTTACCAAATGACATGTTAGGGGCGGACACACTAAACTCTACAGCTTTGCACTGCCTACAAATGAAACCTGCACAAGATCTTAATAGACTGTTTGCCCTGAAAATATCAAACCCCAAACTCTTTGACCACAAAAATGTCACACATCTAAAAGACACAGTATAAAGTCATACAAAAATGGCTGACACCTGGCTCTTAGTCTTGACTTGTAGATCTACAATTGGCTTCCTGTCAATGTTGGAGTAAGTGATACTTCAAGCTTTAAAGATTTAAAGATTTAAGATTTAAGATTCCTATAGTATAGTGTTTCTTTTTTTTGTTTGTTTTTCTTTAGGGGATGTTACATATTTAAGACTGTGCATATTGCTACTTTGTGCTTTCACATATCTTTCTCACATATTTTAAGCATAATGGTTTTCTCCAAGAAACAAAAAATATATAGCTCTCCAAGCAGGAATTAGCTTGCAAATAATCATCTAATAAAACAAACTACTACACAGAATACTCATTAGCTGAGATTTTCACACAGGAATCTTTAAAACACCCGCCTAAACACAAGAGAAAATTTAATTTTGTTGATAAAATTAGATCAATTCATCAGTTAGCTATATAATGGATATATTTCATACATGGGGGAATATCAGCTAAACAATCTTAAGGTTTTTTTTTCAAAACAAAAAGTTCTCAAATGCCTTATTACATTTCCTTGAGAAAAGAAAAAAGATAAGACAATTTTAAGGTATCTGAAATTTTATTGTGTTTCTTTATAACATGGTATAGACAAGGAAACTAAGCATCATTTCTAGGAAGTGCCCTGACGTATTAACCCAAGAAACAAAAAGGATTTACATATGTTTATAATGTTTAATGCATTTGTAAATTTTTAAGAGGGATTCTAATGTGATTATGAGATCAGTGAAGAACAAGAATATAACTGCTTAGCAGCATTTGTAATGGGTGAAGAAAAGCATACAGTGGAGAAATTTCACAATTTTTGTCATCCCTACCTTACAATCATGAAGCAGGGGATAGAGATGATGCCGAACACCAGTTACTCCTCAATATTAACATTTAATTATTTTCTGAGTTAAATATATGATAGTATACATGTGTGTATCCACATATACACATTCTTTTGAAAATGAATGACTGTTTTTACAGTGACAAATAAGTACAACCATTATTTAGAATCTATATTAATCTGCTAGAGTTGCCATAACAAAATATCACAGACCATGGGCCTTAAGCAATCGAACTTTATTTTTCCAGTTTCACAGCTCAGAAATCCAAGAGCAAGGTGCTGGCAAGTATTTTTTTTCTCCTAACACTACATTTTTTTTTTCTGTGTCCTCTCAGGGCCTGTGCTGTCTGTACTCACATCCCTGATGTCTCTCCCTCCTTTAATAAGGACACCAATCAGTAGATTAGGGTCCACCAATTGATCTCATTGAACTTTAATTTCCTCTTTATGACCCTAATCTCCATTGGATTCACATACTAAGGTGAACTGGGAGTTAGGATTCAATATATGAATTTTGTGAAGACGTAATTCAGTCCATAACACAATCTATGCCTCTATAGTTAGGTTATTGTTTCTCTCACCTAGCTCATGTCTTCCCAACAATGTTCAGAAAACCAAAAATCAACTTATGGGGGAATTTGCTGGAAGGAGGACCAATACCTTACCAGAACATTTAGTAGTAGTACCAACTCTCATTCCCTCAATATTGCTTTATCTTATGGCAGCTATGTGTTTACTTGCAATTAAGAAAATTTACTAGTTGCTTGTAATAAATTTAATGTATTTCTAGTGAACTAAGGAAAGGCCAGAAACAGGAAGACAGGTTAGAATACTGATGAAATTTGATGGAATACTGATGGGATATTGTAGGAATATCTACATTCCTACACATGCAGGAAGAGACAAGGATAACAAACATGAGCTACCCCAACTATCCTGGGCAGATCAGATCTCTACTCCTTTGTAGAAGTCTCCACCAGGTTTAGCAATGAAATTTGAGAAAATTGGAAGTATTTACTTAAGAGACAAAATTGAAATGAATCTGTGCATATCCGCTGGCTTTAAAATGATACTTCACAAAGCCTATGACTCCAGGAATCTAAACAGGAGAGGGCCATGGGCTGTCCTCGGTGGCAAGGCAGCTCTGCTTTTACTCTCTTGGTAGAAATTACTTGAAAATACTTATTTATTGCCCTCTTTCTTTCAAAATTTTGAAAACCATCGACTACAGAACGTTTAAATTCTCCTTCCTCCAAGAAGTTCTGAGATTTTGAGTTCAAAAATATATCTAACAATGTAAATCAGAATTTTCTCAAAAGCTTGCTTGTAAAACCTTTCCACAAAGAATTATTAAAGTTCTTTTTAATTAAAATCTGGTCTGAAATTTGGTCTTAAATTTAATCTGACCGTGTCCATATTCATGGTGGAAAATGGCAGTTTAAAAATTATTTTAGTTACCCACAAGGAAACACTCATAAATAGTAAATTTTCTCCCTCAATTGTCAGACTAAGAAAAAGAATTTATTGTCTAGCATTTCAAACAGGTAAAGTCAAATTTAAAAAAAAAAGTCTCATATGCAGCAGGAGGGGGAAGTGCTGTACAGGTAAAGGATAATCAGACTTTGCACCAACCAGGAGGTCGCAAGTGTATAATGGTAGAGGATAACAAACCTTTAGGAACTGGGAGTTGGGAGGTGGATGGGGATGGCAGGGAGGCTGAAGAGCTAGAGGAAGATCTGGAGAAAGCTTCTGGGTCGGGGAGGAGGAGGTCTGTGAGTGGGGTCAGAACATGTGAAAAACCCACCTTCCCAAGCTACTAGCCAACAAACAGATTCCACTTTCCGTCTACGGCTGTACCACCCTGAACGCACCCGATCTCATCAGATTCCACTTTCCTAGCATACCTCTGGCTCAGAAAGTTCATTCTGATTTACCGTATTTTAATAGTCCTGTATTTTTTTTCACAGATAAAAAAGAACATGACATTTTTCTTCCCCAAATTTCCACAAAGGGCAGCAAAATGTTATTCAAATAAGACAAAACAAAATCAAACCAACAAGACAACAAAACAAAGAAAAAAATAGTCTTCCTGATTGGCCTTAGGTGAAATAGCTCAGAAAGAAAGGGGGCAAGAAAAAATGAGAAAATTTTAAATAAGATATATCCCGAGAGTACACACATACAGCCACAACCACTTTCCGAACTTTAGCAACCGTAAGTACATTTCTACCTGATCTCTAATGCCAAGAAACAAAACAAAACAAAACAAAATTGGGAAGAAATAAAGGGAAAGAAAAAGTCCAGATTTATTAGCATTTTTTTCAAAAACTGTGAAAAACTGTCAGATACTACATGATTTCTACTTGAAAGCAGATGTCAGATCCCTGCAGAACTAGTTCCTAAACATCTCGCGCTACAAAACTGGCATTTCATTCCTAATTGAGCTTTCAAGACAACAGAATGTTTTCGAAGTCTGATTTCGATGTTAACACACTTATTTTTCCTCTGCATTTTTAACATGTCAAGATACAGTGAAGTTAATGAGGTCAACAACATCAATGTTTGTGATCAAACAACTAACCAATTAGTGTTTAAACTAGAGAATGAATGTTTAAACTATATTTTCCATGTACTCCTGACTACCAGAAATTGTCAGCTTTTGAGCATATTTTTCTGCCTTAAGATTTTATGCCAGCCACTAATGTATCTTTGAAGAGTGCTAGCATATTCACAAGTTTATATAATTAACCCTGCACTAGTGGGTGATACTTAGCAATATAGATCTTGAATTTATTTTTAATAAATTATAGTTTAGTGTGAGAAGTGAAGATTACATTCAGCCTTGTTGAGTACTTTACTGCATTGATCAGGTTATATCTCTAAATTGAACCAGATTCTCCCACTGCATAAATCCAGATATTTGTCTATAGTAAGCAAGGGCCTTGAGAATCATTCAGGTGATAATTCTTTCTAAATATAACCTATTCAGCATTTAATTTTTTTATATTTAAATCATAACTAAAATCTTTCTTGCAAATGTCTTAGGAATTTTTTTTTCACTTTTCCCCCGATCGCATTCCTCCTTCTTCCACTCATCTCCTTTCTGCCCAGAGAGTATTCACAGGATAAAAAGACTCAAAATTATACTCTAAAGGTGGAAAAAAGTATACTATGCTTTATTGATGGTATTAGCAGACTACAGGATCGACTTTTTTTTTTTAGCGCAGTGGTTAAAGTGCTTGCCTACCAAGTACAAGACCCGAGTTCGAGTCCCAGCACCAAAAAAGAAAAAAAGGCCTGAGGTTTTACCTGTCCCAAGAGTCATGTGCTGTACTTGGCCAAATGGCGTTTTGTCCCCTGGGGTTGTGCATTCTAACAAGCATCCAGGTGCTGATCTGGTGATCCTTTATTTTTCATAATAAGGTCCTAGAATTATGTCATTTTTAGTATTTCCATACACATTTCAATTAGTTTTTAATACAGAAGGAGATATAATACTTGAACACATGAACATTTTTCTAAAGTAAAAAATACAGTAACAATTTTTAATGGAACCCGGGCAAAATTCATATAACTAAATAAAAGTCTCTAACGGGAGACAATCCAGAAGAATCTTAAGCAAGTGCCTACTCACGAAGAACTTTTAAACATTTTATCACCCGAGTTCAGACCTCCTGTATCTTTGGCTATTTTTATCATTTCAAATTTTATTCCTCAAACAGACAGAAAAGCTTTCCTTACAGGACTTAAAACTTCAGCAAGCTGAAAATGTTTCTTAAGAAACAGTCTGGGAAACTATTTAAACTCATACTTTTATAGTGACTACATTAACAAACCTTTATGTTGTTTTACATCAATTTTAATGGGAATAAAAGAAGGGGTAAAAATTGTGTATTAGTGGTTTACATACTGCCACGATGGCAAAGAGACTGTAAATTGCATAAATAGTACACTCAAGAACACTCCATACTCCTAAGTGGTTACAGCAATGCAGCTTATAAAACAGAACAAAAAACTGACTACTCCCATTCAAGGAGGCATCGGAAACTAGTTTTGAGAAAAAAGCTGAAAGGATGATTCTCTAACTCCTGGATGCTAGGAAGCAGAGTTTCTCAGAATCAAAAACAAAAGGCGCCCCAAAGAGCTCACAGGCCCCCCCGGGGGTCACATAGTTGGTTCTATTGCTTTTCACAAACTCATTATTTAACAAAAACAATTTTTTATTTTTAACCCCAAATTAAAACTAAGGACCTTACCATGACACTTAATAAATGCAAACACCTCAAGATAGATAATTACCAGAATCTATACGGGGATTTGCTGTTTCATACAATTAGGACAATTTCATACTAAGTCAGTTCATAAAAGTAACAATTGTCCCCATCTTCCAAGTTCTGTTTCCTCCTCTCATGGTCACCAAAGCAATCTCTACTGATAAGATTCTTCATTGCTTTAACACAGAAACTGCTTAGTAAAATTCTCCAGCTCATTCTCAAATTGAACAGCTTTATTTCTTAAAAGCTTTGAATTGTTTTGTATCTTCTCCAATTGATCTATTTCTTTGGACAATTTAGCAATTTCTTCTTCCAAATGCCTTTGAGTAATATCAACTTGTTGGCACAGGCAAGCAAAAGTGGTAGCCATTTCTTGTTGTACTTGGTGGCTGCAGTTTGAGCTTGTGAAGCTAACAATCATCTGCAGTTTTTCAGTTACATAGTTCACAAACTGCTATTTAAAGGCTCTCTCTTTGGCATGGGTGGTCCAAGTCAGCCTTTCATAAAGATACAACGCTCCATACATACTTAATGAAACAGATACGAGTTTCTAGCCTACAGTTTTCCAAATCACTCCTCCAACAACTATGATGCCCATAGAAGTTCTAGATGTAAGAGAAGCTAATGTTGTTATTAAGGTAACCATGAGTTCTTCCTGTGATGCATTATCTGCCATTGCTGGATTAGCAGGAGCGGTGGGAGTTGAAGCTAAAGATCTAGGGAGCTGAAAGATGGGCTCTGATAATCCAAGCAGCACCCTCTGGGCATTTGTGGGGCCCAAGAATCAATGTACAAGGGACGACCAGCCCAGGGAAAAACAAAATACAATATCTTCTTGAAAATCTGAACATAACTTATGGCAATTTAGGTCATAATTGAGATCAAACTTCTTGCAAGGGATTAGTGTATGAAGTTTATTCTGTATACCAGCCAGAAGTAATGGCTTCAAATTTTCAATGATTTCTTGCTGGTACTGAAGCAGAGGCATTGACTTCATTGGTGCACTGATCAGCCAAATTTCTTCCCATACCATCTTCTATGTGTTTATTTAACTCGCTTTTATATACTTTCAATACACTTGGAGTAGGATGAAACTCAGAACAAAACTCATCAACCAAAACAGACAGCCGACAAATTTCATCTGTCATTGCACATGAAACCTTGTTTGCCACCTCCTCGGTAACCTCCTTGATTTTTTTCTTAACTTCCAGAGTTAAAAGGTTCATTTGATTTCAAATGAAGTCCAGTCTATCAATTTGATCTTCCCTCTCTTCCACTGAATAAACTCTTTTTTCTGTTGCTGCTATGTTTACTGAATCCATTATGTTTTTCACAGTATCTAGTATCTGTTTAGCTCTGATAGTGTGCTGTTCAAACTTCATTTTCACTGCTGACTGTGAGATACACTCGTCAAAAATTTGTTCAAAATTCTGAAACTCCTGTAACCTTGTCTGAAATCCTTCAGCAAGTGCCCCACCACCTTCTGGCATCCCTTGTATTTTGTGTTTTCAGCACTAAGAACTTCCTTTGCTGAAACAAAGAAGATATGATTCCGTGCTTCTGAAGGATCGACAAATTTGAGCTCCTCCACCAAGAAATGCATACATCTTTCCACGTGTTGTCTGTGAACATCTTCCATATATTTTGGCTCTGATGCAGAGGCATCCCAATGATTATTCAGAATGAAAATATTAGGCTTAGAAAGTCGTTCATTCACCTTGTAAAAAAAATGTTTTTTTGTGTTCATTAGTGTTGATTCAGAGTTTGCAACCAAAACGAAGACATCAGCATCTAGGCAAAACTTATCAATCCAGCTATCCACCTCTGTTGCGGCATCTGTGCCGGGACTGACTACTAAAACCAGGTCACCTCTCAAGAGGGCACATTTTGCCTTGCACCAAAACACATGCACAAGACAACCAGCTTTCAAGTCTTCATCCATATGGAGGGCACAGGCCAGCTGATTAACCGTCTTCACACTCTTTTTTTCATCCGATCCTTCTGTCATAAGATAGGCTTTATCTCCATCAGTTCTCTCAATACTCAGGAAGCAATTAGTTGTATGGCCAATCCCACTAGGGAGAACTTTATCCCATAACATTGCATTGATAACAGAGCTCTTTCCACTGCTTGTCCTGCCCAAAAAATGCAACTTTCATGTGTCTCCGAGATAGCACCTTGCCAATAACAGAAAGCTTGTTTCCATACCCCTGTAGTTCCAGCAGATCATCCTCAGTGGCTATTTGATCAAGTTCTGGATTCCTATATGTTGCTTCAACAAAATTTGATCCTTTAGTAACAAACTCTAGTAACTGGCCAAAGACTATAGTAATTGCCTTCTTGGCCAGCACAAAGTGCTTCAGTGGAGAAGAAGTTTCTGCCATTAGCCTTACCTTCCCAGCTCTAATTTGTCACCCAGCAACCGAAGCTCAGCCACAAGCCCCAGCTGGCCTCATCCTCCCGACTGAGGCAGGATGCAGAGAAGAGAGGATCGATGTTTATCGGCCTCGGTCAGAGACTGATCCAGAATTTCTATATAGAAATGGATCGAGGAAAGCTGTTTGTTGGAAAATAGGTGGTTGAAGAAGGGCTAGGGGATTTATGTGGAGATTTTGTTTAAACACCGATAAGTGTATATTTGGGGAGGCTTGGGACTTCTGTGTCAATCAGTTCATAAATAGTTGATGGTGAATTCAAGATTCCTCCACCCACCATCAAAACTACTGAATTGCCACTAATACCTCTCATCTGTGAGAACCACATGCCACCAAGAACCTGTGACAGAGATTACCAAAAAGATAGAGTAAAGGTACAGCAAATTTAAGTGTGTGTGTGTTAGCTATACAGGAGCAAAGCAGGAAAATGCATCGAGAAATTGGGACAATTACAATTACAGCTGTGATTGATGCTTTATAGAAAATCTAAAATACAGTAAATACAGAGAGTCCCCAAGTCCAATGTTTGAATTTATGACTTTTCAAATTTTCAGTAGTGCAAAAACCATACAATTCAGTAGAAATCATCCTTCAAATTTTAAATTTTGATCTTTTCCCAGGCTAACAATATAAGGTCTGATCGTCTCTTTTGATGTACGGGGCAGCAGTGGCTGCCCTATCGTACATACAGCTGCTTGGTTACAAATGTGACCAACCAAAGCTCTACTGCACTGGCTTCTAACTATGATATTAGGTATTGTTATGGTTTGTGTCTAGATGTCCCCCCAAAGCCTCATGTGGTAAGAGGTAGCTGGATCAGTCCACTGATCGGTTTGGCATGGTTCTGCTGGGATCAAGGATGTGACACTAGGATTAAGGGTATTAGGATTAAGGGTGGGAGTACTGCCCACCCCAAAGCCAAGTAGCCTGGATAAGATATAAAATACAGGAAGAAGCTGGTTAACCCGCTTGCTTGCATTCCTTGCTTACCTGGCTGCCTTCTGCCTGTCTGCCATGCCACCCTGCCTTGGACCCTACTGATTGTGGAATGAAACCTCTACAAACTGTGAGCTAAATAAACCTTTCTTCCCCTAACTTTGGGTGTCTGGTATTTTTGTCTCGGCAACAAGAGAAAAGTAACTAAGACAGGTATTGAGGTGTATTAAAAGCATTTTCAATTTATGATGAGTTTATCTGTACAAAATAAGAAAAACTAACATAGGCTAAGGAGATACAGAAGGATTTTCTAAGGAAATTAAAAGGTATACAGTTTTATCTATACCCTCCACACTCTTTAACCAAAAGCAAATTATTCTATTTGGCGATTCAAAAATTTCTCAAGCCCTTACTATGTGGAAGGCACTCTTCTGATTGCTAGGGACACAACAGCAAATGAAACAGAAATCCCTCCCTCCAAGTAATTCAAATTCTGAACTGAAAGACAAAAAATTCACCATTGCGGGTGGAGTTTGATGCTTATCACTAAGGAAGAAAATAACTGGGATGGGTCAGCTGCATTTTATGGAATAAATTGCAGTACTTAGAAGCAGTAAACATGTTTTATTACAACACAGATTTCTCAAAACAGTATTGAGTAAAAAGGCTGGTTATAAAATGAGTCTTAAAACATAATACCACTAAAATAAATTAAAAATAACTCTTACATAAAGCAACACTATATTACAGGGATTTAAACATATCCACCTCAAACGTAGTTGTTTATGGTGAGAGATGGGGAATGGAAAAAAGAATCAAAAATAAAGAGGGAAACAACAATAAAACCAAACAAAAGCTTTTACAAAAATTAATAATAATATGCCAAGGACTTAGGAATATGAACACTGTAATTCTTCAAATTCAGCATTCTAAAAACAAAAGAAAAAGCAAAAAAATGGCATTTTCTGGTTTCACATGACATTTTCACTTTAGTTACTTTGTAACAAATGCACCTTTCAAACAGACAATATGACCATATATTTTCAATTTTCCCTTTTGAAAACAGTGTGAAGCTGGCCAAAAAAATTAAATTCAAAGCTTCAGTTGCATAGAGAAGGCTCTGCTCCATGCAGCTAAAGTAGAAAGATGTAAAATATGTTCACTTCCTTGGTGGCAGACTCAATAATTATCTGAATAATTATGATGCATTTATTATACAAATACTTCTTTCTAAAGTGATCTGAATAAATTATTGTTCCTTGTCCACAAAACTTTCCCAGTTATCCCAAATACATTAGAAACCTATTATTTTAATTATTCAAAAAATGCACATCTTATTTATCTCTATAATTCACGAAAATTCAACTGTGTGGATCACTCCACAACTGTATGAATCCTTCCAAATTAAGATAAATCTTTGGGTGTGCATTCTTGGGATCAATGTTCAGTATATATTTACGTTCTTATTGTGAACAGGAGTAGAATTCAGGGTTCAGTTTTCCAGGTTGCTTAGGAAAGCTAGGTGTGTCCCACATAGTCAATAGTAGCGTCTGAAAGTTGGATCATTTTGAGTTCCTTTTCTGGCCAGGACATTTTTCCTGGGGCTCACAGACCCAATCACATGGACCTTCACAATTTTGTCAAATTTGCACAAGTCTTAATAAAAGATAGGAGAATTATTCTTTCCCTGATTGGTTGGAGGACTGGGATTCTTATCACTTTCCTATAAATGTCTATGGCCTATTTAACTACTTCTCCATCCTATTCTACAGCACAAATTGATTAAAGATGCAAAAGATTAATGTTGAAAAAGTGTGGTTCTAGGAAAATCCATTTCTTGTCATATGATTTTTAGACTTAAAGGTCTTTGAATGATATTAAATACTCTAATGTGATTTTTCTTTCATTTTCCCGAGGGATCTCAGCATACTAATCCAGGAATAGGAAAAGAGAAACCATCAGAAATGAAAACAAAAGATCACAAAGAAACTCTTAAGAAATTCTAAACAGTTTTAGAAGCAACTTTCCAAACTTAAAGAGTTCTAAAATTTTCTGGCCCCAAAGTCACTTCACATTCTTTTGTTTTGTTTTGTTTTGTTTTCACTTCACGTTCTTAAAATAATTATTTAAAACTCAAAAGAGCTTTTGTTTCTGTGGGGTATAGCTATTCAAATTAAAGTTAAAAAGTTTTTAAAATACAAGTAAGCACAAGCACATTTCATTAGCTATCTGAAATCATCATAGCTAGCATGAGAAAGAGAGAGAAACAGACAAGTAATGTCTTTAGCATTGTTAGAAAGAAAGTTTTGATCTTCCAGGCTCCTTGAACGATTTAGGGACCACCAGTACTGCATAGACCACACTCTAAAATCTCCTTTTCTGAATGAATGAATGAATAAATGAATGCAGAGATATATTATTGTAGGAATTATATAGTTTTGAAAATAGGAATGTGCTGAACTTCATTTTTCCTCAGTGTGAAGGCCAGGTAGAAGCCAAAGGTGAAGTTGGCTTACGCATCCGAGGGATTTAGCCACCCATGCGGACAGGGAGCCCAGACTCTTGTTCCACAGCTGCCCACCAGGCAGCCATCCTTTCTGACTTCCTTCCTTAGCCTTTTCCTTTGTAAAACCTTTCACTTGCCCTGTTTTCTCTGACATTCCCTACCATCTAAAGTAGTATGATAAACTTATGCCTTAAAACACTCATGGATAGATGGGAATAATGTGTGTTTGCATTTTAAACTGAGCTCTAAAAATCACCTTGACAACAAGCTTATTGATAAGATTTTCCCAGGCCACAGATTGGTGAAAAATTTCACCTGGCAAGAAACTTGGCAGCAAATCACACCAATGGGACCTGCCTACAGATGCAAGAACTTTGACTCCAGAGGTGCCTTCATGCTTTCGAGTATTTACAAATTCAGCTCAGTATGGGCACAGAGCAAGTCCTTACCAATGTCAAACTAAATTCAGTTGAATTTATGGTCATTCTGTCTGTGTAAAAACAGAAATACCTGAAAACAGACACAATTTCTTCAAGCTATTAAGATGCAATCAAACAGGGCTGGGGATTTAGTTCAGTGGTTAGAGTGCGTACCTCAAAAGCACAAGGCCCTGAGTTCGATCCCCAGCACCAAAAAAAAAAAAAAAAAAAAAAAAAAAAAAAAAAAAAAAAAAAAAAAAAAAAAAAAAAAAAAAAAAAAAAAAATTGCAATCAAACATGTGCTCTGTCCATGAAGATACATTTCCAATGCATTTGCAAAGTTAAGGCAGTTTCCATAGATCCCAAATTTAAGCATTTAGAGAAACACTTTTTTTCTATCCAATTCTTCCTCCCCACCTGCCTTTGCTTCTTCCTTTCCTTTTTTTTTTTTTTTTCCTTCCAACAAATACAATAAGCCACTCTTCACAGTAGGTTGGTCCTGTGCTTGAATAAAACAGAGTCCCTCCCTTGGAGGTATTTATTTTCTGTGATATAATATCTAATAGGCATATTAACAAATTCTGTATGATTCAGAAGTTGTTTAATAAAGCACTAACTTATGGAAACTATAATTCTGTTTCTCAGAATCATCTTCCCCGTTTGATGCTGGTTAGAGTTGACTCAAAGCTGGATCTGTGAGACAAACAGAAAGTAGGAGTGAAGCAACAGCCTTTACCATCCTGGTCAGGTAAGCTGCAGAAACACAGATACTGACACTCCCAGCTTACCCTCTCTGCTCACGTCTGGCTCACTTTCCTTTCAGAGGCCCTGCTGCCAATAGCAACCTGGGGCCACCAAGAGACACAGGCGCAACAGCCTTCTCTAGACTAACCACACCAGATTTCCTTCACATCCTGGTGGATGTACAGGTTCCCCAGATTTCACAGCGAGTTCCAACTCATTCTGTATTACATGGTATATAGGAAATGATAAAGACAAAGTTTTCCTTTTGTAAATTTTTTTTTCTATTCTAATATAGATAGAGAAATGGGGCCTATGTTAATGAGTGTAGCATTCAAAGGTTAATGAGTCTAGATTCTAGTTTCTACCACTCTAGTCCTGATTCTACTACATATCACAGGCACCTTACACAAGGCTTCTTGCCTCTGGCAGTACTGATATTCTGGTCTGTGTAGTAGAACACTGAACAGCATCTCTGACTTCTACCCAACAGATGCCAACAGCACCCTCCCCAGCCGTGACAACCTGACATGTCTCTGGACATCCTCAAATGTCTCCTCAGGCACACAACCACCCCAGTGTTGAAGCACCATGTTAGTAAGATAATTCTGCTTTTCCTCTTTTGAAAAATGAAGATATCATGATTTCTATGTCATAATGGTGTTATAAAAAGTTTAAATAAGATTGTGCACTTTAAGCCATTCCACAGATATTTATTAATATTGACTAATTCATTTATACATAATGGATTTTTTGTCTTTATATAATCACTTGGGGTTTTTCTAACTCAACTAACCACATGCACTAATTAAACATTTCATAATAGGACATATGATTACAGTGTACTCTTTTTTTAATAAAGGTACATAATTTTGGTCTGTGCTTTTGCACCAGAAGCAGAGGCAAATGTGCCATTAGATTCCTATGTTCTTCTGCTTAGAGCACACTACATGATTCAAAAATTCATACTTGGTTTTAGAAACACTCAAGGTAGACAACTGCCACTGCATTTGACACGGCCTTTAACTTTGGGCAGCTCTTCCCCTTGATGTGCATCACAATTCAGTGGAGAATGATCTACCATAGGGAGAAATAGTCCAGACAAGCTTCTGATTAGCAGGAGGTTCCAAACAGCACTGTCTCTGCCAGACAGATGTCAGCAGAATCCAACCTCCCAACCTCGCTGCAACTGCACACAAGCACTGCTCAACCATAGTGCTTTGACATGCTCCTCATTAGTTAAGATTTCATACAAAGACTGTTCAATAATAAATTCATTTTTTTCAAAGGTCAATACATAGTGGCCCTTCCAGAACCACCCTGGCATCAATCCTAGGACATAATTTATTGCCTAACAAGCAAGCAAGCTTTTCAATTATTTCCTCTCCCCCAGTCTCACTCTCTGTGATTTGACTGTCATGCTGCCAACTCCCAGAAACCTGAGGCTAGGTGTGAAGGGGAGGGGGACTTTTAAAGAGCCAGACAATGCTACACAAAACAGAAAAAATGGAAGAACCGCTCCTGAGTTGTGTTGTGGTCACTCATTTGCCTCGTGTCATTCTTTTAACTCCTCTTTCCAAGCTATGTCTGTTTAAGTAGTTTCCTATTAACGATGTTTTCTCAAACCTACTCTTCATTTCTCATTTTACCCAGAAATCCCTATGTAACTCCAAGCACCGCCTGCAGTCTCGCCACCCTGGAAAAGGCGCTGAGTTAAACAGGAAATTTTAGATTCTCCTGCCCAAGGCAGAAGAGCAGCTCAGACTGAAAGCTCTTTTTGACCCCTTGTATCCACATCTCCCACCCACTCACTCATCCTGTTTTCTGTTTACACATGTCTCACACACCTGTGAGAACCACAGACCTTTCTCCACCATTAGTCCTTAACTTTTGGACTACTCATTTTTTCCTGACCTTGTCATTCAGGTGCATCCTGACACCTGGTTCTCATCAGTACTTCTACTTCCAACATCTTCCTGGTGTATGAACGTCACCTGATGCTGTTTACGGTCTGGTGTCAGAACACATTAGGTGGCAGAAAATAAACTACATTTAAAAAGATAACATAGCTTGCGAACTTTTTGGACAAATATAGGCCAAAAGAATTACATACGAGAAGATAAATAACTCCTATATCAATACAGCTCATTCTTTAAAAACAAAGCTGCTTTACAAGTGTTTACAAGCATTTTGTTAATCTTAATAGACTAGGGGAAACCAATAGGGGAAGAAAGCTAGAGAATGCCAGAAGAATTTCTAGTGTAATAAGCAGTTACTCACATTTTTTCTAGATAAGATTATAGATCTTATATTCTGATCGTCTGAAAAAAAAGATTTTGTAAAGTATGATGGTATATTTGTATTGATTCATCAATGCTTTCTTTCCTCCTCAGCCTGGCCCCATTCTCTGCCTGAAATCACCAACTGAGAAGTAATTTATAACTGTAAACATAAGCAAGATTAACCTATCACATCTTCATTAAATCTGAATTTAATTCCATTAACACCAAATCTAGATGCTTAGAATACAGAATGAATTTCCTTACTTGAGAGTGAGAGGATGTTATGAGAAACTAGTAAGATAATCCGTGTCAGTTATGGAACTAGTAGTGCTCAACAAAAGGATGCATTATAAGAAATGTATTATTAGGCAATTTCATCATTGTATGAATATTATAACATGTACTCGCATGAACCTAGACAGCATATTTCAATAACTCGGTGTTGAGGTAGAACTAGGATGTGGCATGGCCTGACTGGGAAGATGGACATGACCTAAGGGAGTGACCTTGACCTGACGTCAGCCTAGGGCGCAAAATCCAAACTTCTTCTTCTCATGGGACCGGGAAAACTCTCATGAGAATTGAGACAGAATAAATAGAAAGGCTACCACAAGCTCGCTCTCTTGCCCCGTTCCCCTCCACTTCCTAACTCGTGCTCTATCTTTAACTCGCACTCTAGTCCCCTCCCTTTTTCAGATCCCTAACTGCCCGGTGGCGATGGCGGCTTTTTCCATTCACAAGGCAGAACCAGTTTCCTTTTCTTTTGTTACTTAAATAAATTTCCTTAGGGCCCTAAGTTCGTCCTTTCAAATCTGTGCTTGCGACTAACAAGAATCTGGAATTTAGACTACAAACAGACTCCGGGACCCCTGCCCGATAACAGTGTGGCCTCTTGATGCAATCAAGAAATTTAGTAAACCTCAGATGCACAAGGCTGCTTCCAACATAAAACTGCTTAATGTTTAACACTAAACTATTTTTAGTAGGAAAATGACAAAATGTATAGCACAGTAAATATATAATTATTGCTTACTATCAAGTATTAGTTGCTTATTATCAAGTATTACGAAGTATACATAACTATATGCTATACTTTTCTACAAGTGGTAGCATGGTAGTTTTGTTTACACCAGTATCACCAAGAACATGTGAGGAACACATTGAGCTACAATATTAGGATGGTGTTGACATCAGTAGGCAATAGGAGAGTTTCAACTATCACAATCTTATTGGACCACCTTTGTGTGGACCTCTGTCTTTGACCAAAACATCATTATGCAGTGCATGACTGTGTACCTATAGCTGTATCTACATGCAATATTTGAATATTTTTGTTGTTATACAAATTTAGAAAGAGATAGACAAAGGAAGAGATAGAAAGGATAGAAAGAGAAGACAAAGTACGAGTGATTGAAGAACTCTTGAAAATTAGTTGATGAGAGAATAAGGTAGAGACAAGGGGGGGAAATGCTATTTATTCTTGCTTTTGGACACAAAAGAAAAATGACTGCCCATGATAATCTCTGAAGTGTGAATGTGAGACACTGGAGCATGGAAAAATTCAAAACTAAAATAATTACAAGGAAAATGCTTGGAAAGTAATGAGAGATTGCCTGAGCACTGCCTGGAGAGATGAAATAGGCTGCCTGATAAGAGACTTCACAGGGTGTCACTCATTAACTTTGTAGAACAGACTCCTCCCCAGACTCTGACTCGCAGTCAAGCCCCTTATTTTGTGTGGACATCAAGTGGAGATCCATCCCTCAGGGCCAGATCCCTATTAACAAGTTCATGGAGAGAGTATAGAAAGCCTAAACTGGATCAAAACGCATTGTATGACTGTGTTATTATTCAGTGTAATGGACCTGAACCAAGCAACTTAGCTCACTTGGAACCACATTTCCCACAGCTGCCTTCCACTTGAGGCAGAAAAGCCTTTTTGTGTGAGAAGTGGATTCAAGCAGTGGCTATCTTGTTTTTAGTTAGGGTGTTCTCCCCACTGGAGCCTTTGACACTTCAGATGACGTTGGGTGACATGGAGCAACAGATAGCTCGGAGCTACCCCATTCCCCCCAAGTTGCCCTTCATATTCTCCATCTCCTAGCCCAGACCCTTAGCTATGTGACAGAGTATGTCCATTTCTTCTCCAGGGCCCCAGGCCCCCACAAAGTCGAAGATAATACAAAAGGCTTCCAGTCCATTCAGTGGATTCCAGCTTGTGCCAGTGATTTACAGTTTGTCTTGCTCTCCTGACTTGCCACTGTGTCTTTCCCTTGCCTGCCTGTCTTAGACACTTTAAGCACCAGAAAAGGTGCAAAGAACAGCAGCCTTGCAAAGGCCATTTAACAATCTCCCTGCAATGGCATGAAGCATAGTATCTCTAGAAATCCTAGGGGTCCATTTCTCTGACTGTGCTCTGTTAAAATTAAACCAGCTAAAAATTTATTTTGAGTCTTGAGTTATTCAAGCCCATATGACTAATGTATATAATCCTTCTCTATAGAGAGAACGACCTGAGAATAAAATAATGACCCATAAGTTTGTCTTAGAAAAGTTATAAACAGAACAGTGGCTATTAGATAAGTCATACATTTAATATAAATAGACCATCAGGTTGGTGGAGGAAGATTACTTAAAACTCTATTATCTAAGACTCTCTTCTCTAAACTTTTTTATGCAAGGCATTTCCAAAGTATGTCCCTGCCCTTTTTAATAACTCCAAAAGTGATCCATCTTTGATTGAGAACCTTTTTTTCTTAGATGCAGTAATTATTCAATCATACTGGAGCCTTTTATTTTTCTGGTTGGCATATAGTGACTTTGCATATCTCTTTTATCTGAACCAAATATTGACAAAAAATATAAAAGCTCAATTTTTTTTCATGATGGTTGCAATTCTTTACTTCATAACCTGGTTTCTGCTAATTAGAGATAAATTTAGCTTCTCAAGCAATCTCTTTCATGAAGCAAATACCCCTATGGAGGCTAGCAGACTTTCTCATCTTCATGTGAATTAACTCCATCTGTTTGCTTTCCTCGTGCTGTGGTCAGCAATGCTGAAAGAATCAGTGTTTTAACAGAGGATTGGAAAGGAGAAATATCGTTTTAGAACTCAAGGATCTTTGAGGAGATAGGAATCCAGTTGAGTCATCACGAGGGGAAAAGGGCAGACACAGGCAGTATGATCATTCAGGGCTTCTGAGAAGAGGGAAAATTCTCAAGATACTTTTTCTGATTCCAAATTTTGCAGTCATAAGTATTTCACTAGGCAATTTAGACTCAGCAATAGATTCTTCCAAATCTCAGACTTGAGAAAATTAGATGGTGAGTTGTAGTTCAAATGCTAAGTATGCAAATGAACATCTCCTCCCCAGTCAGACACCAGCACTATCTCCATGTACAGCTCTCATTAGATGTCCTTTCAAAGCTTTTGGCACAAATGTGTGGCTGTAAGAGATCTTGATTTTAAAATAATCAAGTTGTAAGCAGTAATTATTGACAAAAGAATCATTGTATTTTTATTGTTGCCAACTTTTATACAACCTCCAAGTTCAGTGCCAAAAGGAAAGCTCTACTCTCCATCAGAATTCCAAATACTGGTGTTTATCTGATTCTTAAAAATAGTATTTTTGGACTTGGAAAAAGCCTGGGATTATTGGAATAAAAATGAGAGTGGACATAACCATATCTTACAAAATTCCACTTTCAAAAAAGACTTTATGAAGCATTTTGTATTGTATAGAAACTTTGAAATAGCCTAAAGGCTTTCTTTGACCAGCTGTCTATCTGTTAAATGTCCTCAGAGTGAAAAGATTCCCGCAGCAGAGGCACCTGCAGGATGTGCAACGATTCATTTTTACTCCGAATATTGGTTCTGTGGACGCTTCGGCTCTACTGGCTCATCATTTGCATTCACAATGGACATCTGGAGCCAGCAAAATGAAACATTAGACTTGTTTGTGTTGTCAAATTAAAAAGGAAAAAGAGAATGGTTTAAAGTTCTGAGCATCTCTGTAACATTTAATTATGCTTTCAACTGCAGTCCAATCAAAAATATGCTTTTGCAGGGAAATGGGCACTAAGAAAAAACAAGCCTTGCTATTCAGATTGTTGCTAGGTCAACCTCTCAATTCACAAGCTGAAAGAAAAGCAGCCAGCAGTCATTGTAGAGTCTTTCCTCTGCAGAAGGCAAAGAGCTCCACCAGTGTTTCCATTAGCACTACTTCCTTCTTGGTACCGTGAGATTCTATCGCTCCTCCTTTCCTGACTCAGGAACTAGAGGCCCTTAAGCCCATCACACTCACAGAGCTAAGTCCGCAAGGGTGTGCCGTCAATGGGCCTCACGTGCCGGATCTCAGGGGGTAATTCAAGACGGAGTCACGGACTAGGCCCATAACTGAAAGGGAATGTTATACACCTCAGAGAACAATGTCCTGATACGTTTTTCTATAGGAGTTTTGTTAATTTTAGAATCTTTTATATAAGAATTCTAGTAATTTTCAAAGTATGTGCTCTGAAAGTAAAAGGTTTGTACAAAGAAAAGAGTTGGGACAACTGCTACTTTCTAATCACATTTACACTAACTGTTCCCCCTGCAATTTATTAGGCCACTTCTGTCCTGACCCCAAATTAATTCCATAGCGTCTGCTGTCGTGCTGACAAGAAAGACTTTGGCAGGCTGATGAAAGTACTGGTGAGGAGTGTTCTTCCAGTTTATTTGGCCATTACATACACATTTATTGAGCATTGACTGTGTTTATTGCGCCATATTAAATAGTATGGCAAATTCAAAACAGAGCTTACAGTCAGCTAGGAAAAATAATAGAAATAACAGAAAAACTTCTAAAACACACATTCCACAGAGAAGTCTTATATAAAGTCAATTTTAATTATGGATATCTACCACACACACACTCTCTCACTCTCTCTCTCACTGTAACACACACACACACACACAAATCATAGATGGATCTAATAGGTCAATTTTAAAAATTGTCCCTCTGAAAGGAAATTACATTTTAAGAATAAGAAAAGCTTTCAAAACTCAGGTTTTTAAGGACAAAAAGAGACAAATTAATAAACATGAGGCTGGATACCTAATTCCCACGATAAGTATAGCATAACAGATGAACACTATGCAAAACTCTGTCGTATTATGATTGTTTTGCTACATGCTGTTTATATTTAAAGTATTCCTTAAAATACTAGCACTTTTGAATAAATTTGCCATTGTCCCGAGTGACTTTACTTCTCAATTTATATTTAATCCTAAATTCTTTTAACATAACACTAGCCCTCATTTTGCAGGGGCTTAGTATTGTTTGGTTTTGTTTTTCACATTTCTGCCAATATTACAATTCACTACAATTTCTGTCACCTGGTAACACCTCTATGCGCCATTGTGTATTTTTATTTAGCAAATGACACGAGCTTGGCACAATGTTCCAGATTGAAAATCTGTTCCTTGCTTATTCATATTTCTTGATGTACTAACAGCTAGTCCTTATTTTTTTTAATTCCAAAAGTATTTATATTCTATTCTTAAAATTGCTTTTTTCTTAAGTTTTGCTCCCTGTATAATATGGAGCTATTAAAATAGCATCATATCTCTGCCAAACTAAGACATTGCTGTGTTTAACCTGCTCATGCAAAAATGCAGCACACCAGTACAGCTGTACATTCTGCTATGCTGATACAGTGATCAATTAGACCACCCCAATTAGATGTTTGCCACCTAGGAAGTTCAAGCAGATGTCCTGGCAGGAAAACTGGTTCCTGAGCCTAAAAGTGTCATGTAAAAATATGGTTTGATTTCCTCCTGTAACCTCTAAGTGGTTATAGCATGAAGTCCACCGTTTTCCTGTATCTTATCAAGAGCAGGATAAAGGAAGTCCCTACAAACCTGGCATTTTCCTCCTTTAGCTCGGTTTAGTTCTCAAGTGTTGGTGTACATCAGTCACCTAGTAGGCTTGCTGCATCTCGCCCTCAGAGTCTCTGCCATAGGAAGTCTAGGTGGAGCCAGAGAATTTGCATTTCTAATTTATTTTTCGGTCATGCTGCTGCTGCTGCTGCGACCACAAGGATTAGTCTTTGAGAACCACCACTAGCTTCTTAGCTCTTCTAAGAGCATATTCTTAAATCCTATACTCTCCTTATTCTAAGATCATACACAATCCAACAATCATTTTAAGTCACAAAATATAATCTCAATTATATTTTTCCAGATCAGTGTAAGAGCTTGCCAGTGTTCCTTTATTAAAGTCTGGTACATAGTGGGCTGTCTGCCTTATGGGAAGGGATTATTGTCAGCTTCTCCCCCTCCTCTCACCACCTCCCACGTTTTCAAACAGTTGGTATGCATCCTACTAGCTGGGGGAGGGAGATGAGGGGAAAAAAAGTAAAAGGAGTAAGATTAGAAAGTTCTTCACTGGCTGCTATTTGTTGCTGTCCTGAGCTGATTTTTATACACCACAGGCCTGGCAGAGACAAAAAGCTGATGATATTTCCTAGGAACTTTCTAGGGTCCTTTGGGCCTCCCCATGATGATGGGGACACCTCTTCTTTAACTGCTGGCTATTCCTAAAGCTCCTGCTTTGCCGAAGTTCACTCAGCTCACAGATTTTCACCGTGGAAATCTGCTCTCACACACTCCTTGAGGTTTCCTTTGGACAGCTTTTGAAACAGGTCTAGCCTAAAGATCTGTGTCCAGACCTGTGACAGAGAAAATGCTTGCACACTCCCTCCCCTAGTGTCAGCGACGGTGCTGTTACTTCTTAAGTGCAGCTCTGTGTGAGTAGAGGATCACTGTTTCAGGGCACTTCGACTTTTAAGGCATCAATGCAAAGTATAATCCAACTTTAGAGAAATATCAAGCTCTCTGATTGATTGGTCCTCAGGAGCCTCTTCCTCATCAGACTCTGAGTTGAGGGACCAACCACCATCTCTGCTCCCCTTTAGGAATTACAGGATAGGACATGGCCCAAAGCACAACTTTCTCCTAAAAGACATTCTCTTTCTCACACACACACACACACACACACACACACGAGATCTTCAACATCTTTGTCCTGTTTCTTTGCCCCCTTGTTCCTTTCACCTCCTCCCTACAAGTTCAGAGCCTTCCTACATGTTATCATTTTTTTTTGAAAGTCTGCATTTTGGTGTGTCCTCTTACCAGGAATTTCCTATCTCTTTTCTCCCTTGGTGCATCAGTCAAAATTTTCAATTTTAACAGCCTGTAACAGTCAGAATTTTGTATATTAAACCAAACTGGCTACAATGTCTAGCTCCAAGAATCTGTGCTCTCTAGACAATGCCCTTATGTAAATTCCTTGGTGAACAGTATAGGTTTTACTGACTATGTCACAGGGAGAGGCCATAGTCATTACTGTGTATCAAATGATAAACTCCTTTAGCTATTTCCCTCCCGAAGTCGCTATCCACCCCATTTTATATTATTCCTCTACCACCCTGGGTTCAGCATCACTTTCCCCTCCCTTAATCCTTCAGATCCCCTTCTATTTTACCATATTAGTCACTTTCCTGTCACTGGGACAAAATACGTGACACCCACAATTTAAAGCATGAAAGGTTTATTTTGGCTCATGGTTTCAGTCCATGGTTGACTGTCTCCAAGGCAGAAATGGCACAGTAGAAGGGCATGAGTGGTGAGAGCTGTTCAATCCACAGCAGTCAGGAAGCCAAGAGAGAAGAAAGGAGCTGGGGACAAGAATACACCTTTCCAGGTCATGCCCTCAGTGACACGCCTTCAACAAGGGCTTACCTCCTAACCGTGAACTAGGCTACTGGACTCATCAATGGATGACTCCACAGAAGAGGACATCACCCCTGCAGTCCAATCACCTTCCAAATACATGCAGCCACAGAAGAGTGATGGAGTAGAAAGGAGTACAGAGAAGCTGGCCCAGGCACAGTGAAAGCTCAGTTTTAACAGAATCAATACTCTAAGGAAACATGTCATTACTTTTAGCTAGTACCTGCTAGCTTCAACAACTGTACTGGCCATCATTTTAAAAGATTAATTTCAAATCGCTTGCATTCCAAATTCCCATCAATTAACTCAGACTGACACAAGTTTTCAGCATATTTGAAACAAGAGGAGGTAGTTTTCCCCTGCTGTGGAGGAAGAGGGATTTACTTCTGAAGCTGCTATTAAGGTTTTATGGGAGTTGTGGACTTACCTTGTCTCGTTTCAGTGGGAGGAGAGTGCTGGCTGAATGATGAATGTAGATAAAATTATTCTATTAAAAGCATAGAAGGCAATTTCTATTAGTAGCTGTGGTTTATCTCTTTGTATGTCTTTATGAACCAAATTTTGTTCAAAGCCATAATGCCTTCGATTATCAGTTGTATCAGGTAATGTCACCAATGATAAGTACCTGCTGTTAAAATAAATGCTGTGTTCTGTTCTGCGTCTCAGCTGGTTTTTAACGCAGACTCTTAGGGGCTTGTACAACAGTGGGAATCCATTTATCGGCACAAAACAGCCTCTTGTTTACACATGATCACTTGGTAATCATGTGGCCCTGTATATAAGAAGTCAGAGAAAATAATAAGCAAGGATCAGTCTGCAGTGCTGGAACAAGAGAGCTGTCTTTCGACAATCGAGGACTATTTGTGCGGATTAATGTGGCTTTTGATAAGCTGCCAAAAAACCACAGAGGCCAGATTTAGAACAAGGCCCACTGAAGACCTTTTGGGCTCTTCATTTGTATAAAGATTCTTCACAGGGAATGTGGAGTAGTTTCTTTAATAATTGGAAATCAAATGTCTTAAAAGGAAGTCTATACAAGTGTTTTCCCTAAAAGGCGAAACAATCTCAATTACTCCCTTTCTCATACTAAAGAAATTATGTTCTGTAATTAAACAATGTAAAAAGATTGTTTCTTTTTTCCCATAAACTTGTTGTCCCCAAACTCCTACGCATGCTTTTCCTGAATTTGAATACATGCTCCTTGCATAAGGAGGCGATCCCTTATGTGACATGGCTTCAGAAATGCCACAAAGCCCTCCCAACTCCAGCAGTTTTTGCTCACTTTCCCTCCTGGGTGGATGGTATTAAGGCAATACGTTCAAGCTAAGTGTTGAGAGACAGTCATTCATGGATCTCTCATGCTTTTATACATTTTGCTGGGTGTTTCAGGAATGAAAGGCCATGACTATTCTTTACAAAAGACCCTTTGTCAGAATTAAATTGCACTGAGCAGCCTTGAGAAATAAGGTAACATTTGTCCCCTCACAGAGGGCATACTTGCTTAGTAATTGCTATAAAGGTAGTGAATTTCCCAAGTTATTGTTCCTCCAAAGTGGCGCCAGCCCACTGCATGCAAGCCCCTATCTGCCCCACACCACACGAGACTTGGGGAAGGGGAATTGGTGCAAACACACTGAGAAACATGCTGCCTGCTGTGCCATGAGTATTAAAGCCATTTGTCTCTGACAGAACAGTCTCATGTCTTCTCCCAGCTTCCATGAAACAATAACAAGATAACTTATTAGCTTATAAGAGGAGTAAAATCAAATTCTAGGTCTGACATTAGATGTCTTATCTGTGCGTGATATGCTTATCCAAAAGACCATTGGTAAAGTAAGTAAGGAAAAATCTTTCTATTAACATACTCACACAGATTTCTTTACTGTATTCTTTTCCTCCTCCCCTCCACTCCCATGTTCTCTCTCTTCTCCTCTCCTCGGTTCCTCACTTAGTTTACGTGGCTCAGGTTTATCTGATCCTTTTTCTCCTCAACTCTAAAGAGCATTCTATCCACCCATTCACAGCAGCTGGTTCAGGAATGTGGCTTAGACAAAGTAAATGAGATTCACTTTGTTGAGCACTAAGTACAAATAGGAACTGTTCTAGCAGCTACAAGTATATTTGGAAGCAAAACTGAAATATTCTTCTTTGGAGAAGCTTATACACATGTGCAGTTTCTCTGGAACCATCAGGAAAGACCTGCTGTCTTCGAGCTGCACTTGCTAAATTGGGATAATGTAGGACTGAAGCTGCAGTGGCTGTCTTTGTCTCCTCACTGGGAGGTCCTGTTATACAATTAACTCATGCCAGATGACAGCAGACAACAAGACTGATGTCTGATGACCCCTTTTTACTTTCAGTTGACAAATGACAAATCTATACATTTATGTTGCATAACGTGCTGCTTTGAAGAATGTATGCATTGTAGAATGGCTAAATTGGACTAATTAACATATGCATTACCAAACATATTTATTTTTTGTAGCAAGAACACTTACAATCTACACTCACTGATTTTCAAGTTTTTAATGCACATAGTGAATTGTTATTACCTGTAGTCACCATATTGTATAATAGATTCTTCCTGTGTGTCCTGATATGTAAATCAGCCTGTTTTGGCTTTTTTGTTTTGTTTCATTTTTTCTTTCCGGTATTGGGTTTTGAGTCCAAGGACTTATCCCTGCTAGGCAAGTGCTCTACCACTGAGGCACATTCCCAGCCCCCCTTTTTTTTAAATTATTATTATTACTTTTATTTTAAGGCAGATTCTCACTAAATTGCCCAGGGTGGCCTCACAATTGGTGATCTTTTTGCCTCAGTCTTGCAAGTATCTGGGATTACAGGCAGGCACTACCATATATGGCTTCATTAGTTTTTGTTGTTGTGACAAGATAGCTGAGGTAAATGACTTAAAGAATCAATGATTTATTTTGGCTCATGGCTTCAGAGGTTTCATTCCATGGTCAGTAGACCCCTTGCTTTCAGGCCTGTAGGTAGCTAGACAGAGATATGGTAGAAGGGTGTGGTGGAGAGAAGTTGATTACCTTATGGCAGCCAGGAAATAGAAAGACAGAAGCTGAGAGGAAAGAGCCAGGGAACAGATGTAGTCCTCAGACTCATGCCCCCATGATCTGATCCCTTCCAGTAAGACCCACTTCCTGTTTCTACCTCCTCACAATAAAGGCACCAAATTATGATCTCATCAGCAGATTACTTCACTGATGAAGTTAGAACTCTCATAATCCAATCACTTCTCAAAAGCCCATCTCTGAACATTGCTGCTTTTGAGACTAATCCTTCAACACAATGAGCCTTTTGAGGGAAATTTTAGAACCAAACAGTACATCTTATCTAACTGAAATTTTTCTTTGATGACCCGTTTAAACATCTGTATGCCTGAAGCCAATCTACTCCTGGATGCTTCAGTCAAGCCATACCCGAGCCATGTTTCTATCACTTAAAGCTAAGAGCCCTAATAGTACTGGTTTTAAATCAATTTGTGCAATACTGGGGAGAACTAGTGCAGATTAACACGTTAAAACTGTGAAAAGTCCTCCTCCTACGGAGAAAAAAGTCTTAAATTTTGCTTAATGTGGTATCTTTCTTACTGCACTATTTCTTATTTCCCATGTATCTTTTCATTCATTTTTTTGTTCTTATTTTAGTGACACCTATCAATTTCTTACAAAGCCAATGTTCCATGAACCTCACTTGGAGAATGTGGTAATATGCTTTTTCTTGCAGATTCACTTCAAACTTGCAAATCAAAAAATCAAACAGAATAAACAAGAAATATATGTGTTCATGAAAACTTTATATAGTCTTATCCTTATTCCACAAGCATTTAAGAACTATGTATTAGACCGAATACATAAACTTAGGAGGAATATTACATAAAAATAAATCAATGCCCTCCTGTTGGCCATAGAAACTCTATAACTGCCTAAAAATAATGCAGTGTTTCATTTCCACAAAGAAGATTACTATTACACTCTATCATACTAAAATCATATGAAAATACCAAAAAGTCAATCCATTTTCTTGATTTTTTTTAGGAATTATAAAGCAAATTCTTCAGATTATACAGAATCATACTCTTTCAGAAGACAACTAGAAATAGTTAAAATATAAACCTATTTATACAATAATGTGATTTTTGTAATAAGAAACCTAATAATATCAGATTTACAACCCAATTTACAGTCCAGATTGTTCCAATTTGATCAGAAAATAAAACCACAGTCAATAAACTGCTGTGTTATATTCTAAACGATGAATGAAAACTGCTTTGTAACATGATAAGATGGAGGAACACATAAAACAAGGGATTCATGGAATAAAATGTAATCTTCAAAGCGAGACTCACCCAGAAATAAGTTACATGAATCAAGTCAATTCAACAAGATCTTTTTTTTCATTGTTGTTCTTCCTACCATTTGTCTAGTTCTATACTAAGCATGGTGGGAGATATTTAAAAATACAACAAATAGTACAGCATTTTACAGTGATCCTATTTAGTTTGCATGATCATCTTTGGAGGATCCTCTTTTTGACTTGTCCTCTAGTTCCCCATAAAATATATCAGAGAACAGAAATACAGATCCAAGCTCTAAATATGAGAAATTGAAGAAAAGAGAGATGAACTAGATCAGAGTATTTAAAAAATAAAGAATCTCAGGAGAAGAAATTAATAAAGCAAAGACAGGGAAGTTATTTTTGTTTTTAAATTACACAGTATTCATAGCACCATGCTTTGACTGGAGCAGAAATAATACTGACAGATAGTCGAAGTTTGGAGGAAGGGATAGGTCAGTGATCACAGAGGGCAACAACTGAGCTACACTGTCAACTCCATTGGCTTGAAAACCACCAGGACATTCGGAAACAACACTTCTGGGTGTGTTTGGGTGGGTCAGGAAGACGTGAACAAGGGTAGCATATCCGGTCTTTGGCACCTTCCTCCCTGGTGCTGTTTGTCTTCTCTGCTTTCTGACCACCATAAACTGAGCGGTTTTGTTCTTCTCACCAACCATATATAGAACCATGGGCCAAATTAACCTCTTCTCCTTTAAGTTGTGGGTGTCACGTATTATGCCTCAATGATGGAAAAGCTGCTTAATACACAGATAATAGCGGAGAGGGGGGATATTTATCTGAACAGGCTTTTTTTAGTGACTGCTATGGAAAAACATAGTGGTAAACCTTTGTAGAGATTACTAATTTCCCAAATTTGTCACCAGAAAGTATCAATAAATCAGAAACAGAAAATAGTGTAGTGAAGGAAGCACAAGGAAGTACAAATGGCTAGAACTTTATAATTCATTGCATAAAGTAAATATGTAGAAGTCTATCTCAAATAAGATGATGTATCTGAAATTATTTTGGAAATGGTTAAGCATGGTTAAGTGCAATATACTGTAAAGGATTGGCGTGGCCTCAGCCAATTCACTTAATATCTTTGAGCCTGGTTCTTCAAATGGAAAACATGTCTTTTTTAGTAACTTAATAAGAAAATGTACTAATCTATTTTTCACAGCTTTATGGAGATATATTTGATACACAAAAAGACCATGCATATTTCATGTAAACATTTTGATGAATTTGGATCCACAAAACTATTGCCACAATCAAAGTAATAAATATAGTCATCACCTCCAAAAGTGTCTTCATGTCCTTTTGTTTTGCTCTGTGTGTGTGTGTGTGTGTGTGTGTAGTAAGAACACTTAATAGGATATCTACCCTTTTATCAAAACTTTTGAATGCATAATACAATATTGCTGTTGATATCTATACAAATTTCAATATGCATTATGATTTATGGCAGGTCTAGAACTTACTCATCTTGTATAACTGGGATGTTAGAACATTAAAGAACAACTGCCCATGTCTTTCTCTCCCGACTCCCTTTTAGCCACATTCTATTCTCTGCTTCCACGTTAGTTTAGACACTTCATAGAAATGAAATCATGCAGTATTTGTCTGCTTAGTGTATTTTTAAAATTATAAATCATTTGAAAATTAAAGTTTATTTAATGACTCCTAAACCAAAACCTGGACATGTTGGTATGTCTGTCAATGTTGAACAAAGCTGAAATAAAAATAGAAGTATAGTTTTCAAGAAAAATCAACAAAGTTAAAGCAGAAATCTTCTGACTAAAGATGCAAATAAGAAAATTCAAAAAAGGAGGCATAAAAGAGAAAAATATTCAGGCAAATATACCTATCCCACAGCCTAATCGCAATGCAGGTTTCTGCCATAGCCTCAGAGAAATTCTAATGTGTTTTGACATATTTATCTGTGGGACTCTGCCATTGCATTAGCATTCTTCAAATTATTTTTACATTTAAATTGATTCCAATTACATAGACATTTCAAAATATTAATATTCATTTGAGATATTTCTGATATCTTCTCGGTGTGCTAAACTTTTTCAGGCACTGGTTCATAATTAACCCACTCCACATGTAACTGCTAGAGAACAACTCTATGAAATTCTGATTAGTATAAGTGCTTTTTGCATACACTCAAAGTTCCTAAATTATAAACATTCCATTGACAAAGAGTTCACAGATGCAAACTATTCCAAGGTTGCCCTTCCCCATTGTTTGAAAGTAAGTCTCTTGAGTGAGAGAGAAGCTCAAGCAACTGACACTATCTTAGGTTACTATGAGATACAGAAAAATTTGATGGGTTCTTCAGAAGAGATAGAGAATAAGGAACCCACAGGGGGAGAAAAAGGACAATCTGATACCTTCCTGTGAATGCCATGACTTAGTGTAAATGCAAAGGATTTCCTATGCAAATATATAAACAGACAAACAAACAGAAAAATAAATTGATTTGTGCAAACAGAGGCAGCATGTACAATTTCAGCAGCCTTTAACAATGGGAATCATGAACATTTAATACAGAAATGGACAGAGCTTGTGGGAAAGAGTCATGGTATTACTGGTGTTTCAAGTAATGTCACTAAATTTCACTGAGTAGAGAAAACAACAAATGTTATCTGGGACACATGAATGAATATTAAATAAAAGGACATATAAAATACTTGATAGGTTTTTTCATTTTTATTTTTATTAGTAAATATTTGCAACATAAAATGATCACATTCATCATAGGGAGCTGGTACATGTACCTGACACATCTTCTTTTCACGTCCCCTTTCCTTCCCCTACTCCCTGGTCCTTCAGTCTCTTGGTAGGAGGCATTTAAGAGAAAATAGCTGTGGCTATTTTAGCATCTCACTTAGGTTTCACAACTTGAGTTCAGCAAAAGCTCTGGGGCTGTCTTCCCGGGGTTAGGCTGGGACGTGCGGTTGGGCAACACTGCCCCCTCGCGGTCTGCTCTTTGCTCCGGGAAGATCGTGCTTCCAGCGGACTCTGAAGTAGATCTTCGGCTGCATTTCCGCATTTAATTGAGGTTTAGGGATCTATAGGAGAGAATTTAAATTCCTGTTCCAATTGGCGTATGGTCTTGTCTAAGGCCTGGAACTTCCCTCAGAGTTGTAGCCCTGAAGATGATCTGCTGCGAGTGAAGAATGGTCTGGCTGGACACCTGGGTGGGGACTGCTGGCTGGACAGCAGCTCCACGGGAAGGTCCGTTCAGGTGGGCCTGATGATCCCTTACCCTGCTGGAAGTTACGTACTCTGGAAAAGAAACAGGCGTGATCTTCAGAGGATGTCAGTCGCTCTGGAGATGCAGCAGTATTACAGTTGAAAATGTTAGGTGAAGATTGCCCAGCTAGTGGAAGAGGAGACTGACGAGAGAGCTGGGGTGGCAGAAGAGGCTGACAGCGGCACAAGCAGAAGTCTGGTGGCTTGAGGTCAGCACAAGAGGACTGCAAACGAAAGCGGGCAGATTGTTGCTGTGCTGGGCTGACACTTCCACAGCCAGGGATCGCAGAGGAGAGAGCAGAGCATGTCTCGGGGGGAGGCTTTGCCATGAACTGATTCCCTGGCCAGGGTGGCTGCAGTTTATGTCCATTTGATAGAGGTGAATATTGAGATTTGGAAGCTTGACCAACTTCACACAGGAGTTCTATTTTTTTCTAGCCCAAAGATTAGGACATGGACCTATGTGACTTTAATTTTTCTTTCATTTACACTGATTTCCTATTTTTTAAAAATCTCAAGATACCAGAGACACTTATTCCTCTGCTCTATTCAATTTTAAGGTCTTTAAACTTTATATTATACTTAATTACATCAACTTCTTCCAGTCTTTCTCTGGAATGGGTAGGATATAAATATCACATAAACAAAATAAATTATATTTCTATGGTAACATGTCTTACAAGATCCAAAAAACAAGTGGCCTTTCCATGAACCTTTATATTAACTCTTTCAAAGATGTAGGGGAAGAATCTATGTGGGCCAATCAGAGGATCACCGTAGTCTGCCAACAGGTTCCATTAAAATAACAGAACATAAACAATATTTTGCACACTTTAAATCACTTTATAAAGAATACTCTGAAAGGTTCAATTATCTGACCTTGACGAATACTTTCCAATGCAAACATATAAATTTATGCGACTTTCAAAGAAAGTTAATGTGACAAGGTTATGCTCTTAGAATTACGTATATCCTTCTTTCATAGATATTTTTTGTCTAAACTTGCAGTGAGACAAAAATAAGCAGAATTGGAAATAATGGCTGAGTCACTAAGAAATGTGTTGACATATTTCATGTAAAAGATAATTTTTTCCGTAACAAATATAGAATCCAGTCATCAAGAAACAAAAGAAGCAAGGAGGCCAAAAATTATTTTCTAATTTTTCACAGGATGACAATCATGCATTTATATTAGATAGACTGGGGTCCAATGCATTACAACTCTGGTTGCAATACAATTTAAACTGTGCCTACTGATGCAACTTTGATTTCTAAAATACAAAATGCTTTCTTTTATTCCTTTACCTACAGAAGTTAATTTTTCTCTAACCCTATTTCATTGTCCCTTTGGACAATAAAAGCAATCTACAAATGATTTATATTTGACTTTTGGATTTCACCCACACTTCTATGCAGAACAAGATGCATCCCTCAGTAAAACTTGTGCACCCACAGCTAGATGCGCAAAGGAGCTTGCATTTCAGTTATCATATTCTTAAGTGTAGGCAAAATACTGAGGAAAAAAATGCGCAGTGGGGCATAGTTGGTAACCTGATAAAGACGCCTTCAAATACCCCAATAGGCAATGAGTTGATGTCAGTAGAAGATGGGTAAATTAGTGATCAGGATTTGGTCACTCTGGTATTTGAAGCAGAAAGAAAATTAATGTAAGAATTTAGGTGTTTACCAAACTCAGATACGCTGGAGGAATAGAGATTGAGAAATAACAATCTCTAGCTCTCATGGATTGCCACTGTCTCTGAGATTCAGAACTTTGCAATCACCACTGGAAAATAATGACAACAATAAGAGCTGTCTCTATCACAAAGTGGTTTATTACCTGGACCATACTTAGAGGCCCCTACAAAATCTCACATCAGCCTGAGCCCACATATCTGACTATGAACACCAAAAGCAACAATAATGGATTTCTGTTCTTTTACCTTCCAAGTCTCATACAAGTGCTGCTAATTGAAAGGAAAAATTTTCCCTATATATCAGGAGCTAGAGCTGTCAGACAGTCCAGGCTTCCACTCTGTGAAACAGCTTCAGGAAGGAAAAGATTCTAGGGTCCTCTGAGATACTCTTTGTTAGGAGCCAAGGAATCTACTCTGGGGGCTGAGGCCTAACTACTAGGGACTGCCAGGTAACATGGTTACAGTTTGGTGCTGGTACAAAATGTAATTAAAATCGGATGCTCATTCTAATCAACTAGGTCACACTCTGGAAATGAAAGGTGAGCATGTATGAACAAAAAAGATGCAACCTGAGGAGAAAATCTGAACTATCTTTGGCCGAGAGAGTGAGATTTACCTCATCATGAAACCAGTGCAAAGATCTCAACCAGCAAAAGCACAAATGAAGCAATGAACCATGCCAAACCATTCTACCAAAGTGACTCTGTACAGCAGCTCCAGAGACAGTGTTGACAGAAAAATGAGTCCCACTAGGAAACCAATCAATTCTCCCATTCTTTCTTGGCAACACCATCGTAAGCAAAATCTGCCCCTTAGAATGAGTGTTCCCATGAAGTCAGCAAGAAATTTGGCAGAAAGAACACCAAAGAGGTAAAAAGACAGTGGACATCCTGCTATTTTGAAATTGTAACACTGAGTTGATTTTAATTTAGAAAATTTTAAAGTTTCCAGAGATAGTAAATTGGAAGCATTTCATGTTGTCTTCTAAAAGCCCCATGAACTGTATGTTTTAATAAAGGTATAAACTCATGTGCACAAGAGTATTGGAAAAAAAGCCAAACATCACAGCTTTAGAAGCTAGAAAGCAGCTGGATAAATGGCAAATTATTTGGCAAATGTGAAAAAACTGACTTCAAACCAGAAGTGGGAAAAAACAAGGAGCTACCTGATATATGTGATGGAATGCCCCAGAGTCCACAAATGAGTGAATCAGGCACCTCTGGAAGAATTGAGGGCAAAGCAATGATTTAAAAAAAAAAAAGCAAGACTATGTGAAAGTCCTTTTAAAGAAGCAATTACTGTATCTCTTGGCTTCTCTCCAACTTTCTGAAGCCAGACAACCATGCTTTTCTCACTCTGGCAGATGACTAGATGCTTACTCTGAAGAGAGACGAAAACTGAGGCTTTCTCTGCTGGAGGAATGCCAGCACCATCAGAGAAATAGGAGATTTAATGTATAGTAAATATTGAGGTCCTCCAGGATTCTTCCCCACTCGACTCCCAAACTACGTGCTCCCAGGACTTCACGCACCAGACAGAAGACCAAAAGCATCCCTCTTGGGCAATTCCGAGAGAAGAGCCTTTCAAACACTCTCATTTTCCCGAAGAAATACACCAGTCAAATTACCCAGAAGCCTACTGTCTACACCCCACCATCACCTTCACAAGTGTAAAGCTTCCAAATGGTAAACTCTTCTTAAATATGACTGGCCAATCAAGATATTTGAGGCAGATCTCTAATTGACAGGAAGTGGCCAGACCAAACACCCATACACAAAAATGATTTAAAGGAAAACAAGACTATCCTGAAAGAAAAAAATATATTAACAGGTAGCAATAATATTACTAGAGAAATAAAAGACAATATTATGTCAAGGAATCAAAACAGAATGAGTTTTGCATGTGTTAAGGTAATACTTAAAGTAATAAGGCAATCACTACAGTAGAAACTTTGTGCATTTCAATGGCTTAATAGCATAGGTATTTATTTCTCGCCTATCTAAGTCCAACTAGTAATGGGAGAGAGGCAGCTGTGTTCTACTAAGTTCTTCAGGATCCCAGGCATCCTCAATTTTGTGTCTTCTTTAACCCTTCAGTATTTAGAGTTTTATCCATTCATCTAACACAACATGAAAGAAATGGTGAAGGAGGCAAACTTAGATCCTAAATATGGGCCAATAAAACACATATATAATATTTCACTTCACATTCCATTAGGAAGATGTAAGGGGATCTTGGAAACGTGGCCCCCAAGTAGCCAATAGCAGCTGTATCTTTAGGAGAAGGGTACGAATCTATATTTGTGCCACACTATTGAAAATGAAAGAATAGGCTGTCAGAGGACAGTAAAATAGCTCTTGGAAAATAAAAAGTGTAACAGCAGTTGTTAAATAATCAATGCAAGATAAAATTGAGAAAACCTGGCAGAAAATATACCTAAAAGGCAAAGGGATAGCAAACAGGACAGAAACTTAATAAAATTAGAAGATCATCTATGAGAGACGACATCCAAATAATAGGAATTCAGGAAGGAAAATAGAAAAGAAACAAAATACAATAAAATAAATAAGGGCAAATTCTGAGGATGGAAAAATATGAATTACCAGATTGAAAATTCCTTGCTCTGACATAGTACTGTACATAAGACACACTTATACCAGGTCCATCACATGATGATTCTCGTCACTAGGGACAATGATATAATGTCACAAGTTTTAAGGGCAAAGGGTGATGCAAGTATGTCATACAATGATCAAGAAGTAGAATAACAGATTTTTAACACTAAAGTAGAAGCTAAAAGAGAGGAGCATTATACTAAGAATTGTAAGGAGACACAATTTGAAACCTAGAATTCTAGACACAGCCATCCCAACACATGACACATGCCTGTAATCTCAGCTACTCAGCCTGTAATTCTCCTGCAGGCTGAGGCAGAAGAATTGCAAGGTCAAGGCCAGTCTGGGCAAACTGACAAAACTCTGTCCCAAAATTTAAAAAAAAATCTGAAAAGGGGGGCGGTCTGCTGAAGACGAAGCTCAATGGTGGAGCACTTGGCTAGCAAGCACAAGGTTCTGTGATCAAGCCCCAGAACCACCCCCGGTTAAAAAAATCTAGACACAGCCAAACAAGCAATTACGAATGACGTTATAAAGAAACTGAAGCCTCAGGGGGATTGAGAGCAGCCATCTCAAGACATCAGGTTCTGCATCAGGCCTCTAGATGGACCAATCTACAGAGAAGCAGTATTTTTGTGCTGGGAGAAAGGTTAAAAATATAGTAGAAGCAATATCAGCAATGCCGACAGTGATGGTATTGTGAAAAAGTTAATTTAATTTAAACATGTCCAAGAAAAAACGAAAAGAAACAGTTATGTATGTCTTATGTATGAAGAAAAAGAATAAAGAACATAAGAATATTTATGAAACACTAGTAATAGATGACTGCGTAGTAAAGTAAAATTGCAGACTGTGTAAAATGCCTGGTTCTGTGTTAAAGCAAACACATTAATTGATTTAAATGTTCACATTCCGCTTGGCTGTGCATTGCAGGCCCTTGTTCTCCGTGAAAGCAGGAATGGCCTATGCTAGCCCCCTTGGCAGACAGGCTGGAATTTTCTTTCCAGGTGTGGCTTAGGTGTCATTTTTCTTTTAATCACTACCTGTAACAAGCAGCACTGATGTGAAATCATTTAGTGGTTTCTGTAAAAATACTGGCAACATTTTCAAACTTTTATTAAAATTTTGATCTTTTAAAGTTTTGAATTATGTCCTCCGAGGAAAAGTATTGGCAATTCTCTGTAAATGTTCTGCAAAGTAAAATTAATCTTTAATAATTAAGGAGAGAAAAGGCAACTTGGAACTCTGTAAAACTAGACACTTACTCATCCATCTGGTACAATTCATGCTAAGTTTATCGATTAGTACAAATTTAATAGAAGAAAATGTCTATAATAGGCTTTTTAAAACCCTATTACCTTGACTTAGCTTACTAAATTTTAGGAATCATGCTTGATATTCATACCATAAAAAGACTTACAGGAAAAAAATTAGAGCCCCTGTCTTTTTTAAACCAGAGTATATTCGTTTCTGCTCAATTTCTACTGTTAAATACACCAAAATACATTTTCTCCTCCCGGCACATTCTAAGCTTGGGCCAGATAACATAGCATGAGGCCCTTATTAAAGGGAAAGGTTTAGCAGGCTTTCTTAAAGGCCAATTTGTAAATCACATACCTCAGAATTGTCTGGAGTATTTGTTTTAAAAATGCAAATTCCTGGGTCCTGTCACCAAACAACTAATTCAATATCTCCATAGTAGTTCTGAAAATGTGATTTTTTTTAAACATTAATAAGCATCCATGTGGCTCTTATGCACTGAAATTTAAAAGCGCACTGGTATAGTGCATGGGATCTGAACATCTTAGAGGTGCAACATTCACGTGAGGGCAAGGGACTATCACTCTCAGAGCCAGAAAACAGAAAGGAAGTAAAGCAATAAGATACAAGTTAGCAGGGTACGATAATCAGATGACTTAAGACAAAGAATGTTCTCAATTTTCTGCTTAAGTAGAGGCCCGTGACGGTGCATAGATATTCTTAGATCTATAATGTTATTCTCTTATTTTGATAGCTCTAATTTTATAAATTTTAATTTTAAACAAATTTTAAATTTTAATTTTAAATACAGCAGCATGTGTGATGTATTTTGATGCCTTGTCTTGAACAGTTAGGGCTGAGTATTGCTACTAAGATAACAAAAGTAACTCTAGCTTAAACAAGACAGGGGGTTTGTGTTCCTCTCTCATGATTAAGCAGCTCCACGGCTTCTTCAGGCGCCTGCCTCACCATCCTTAAAGTCTGGGTATGAGTTGTGTGGATATCATGGCTACTTGCACCCCAGTCATCATACTTTGTTACAGGAAACCAAAACTAACAATGCCAAAGTTATGCAAATCACCAAGTCAGTCTCCTTTTGAAAGTGACTTCTTAGAAGCCCTATGCAACAGCTTCCAACTACATTCCAATTAATAGTTTCTAGTATCTATTCAAGAAAGCAACAAACTATAGCTTGGACTAAATACATTGCAATCTTCCATAACACTGGAGTTCCACCGCTCAGAAAAAAGGGGAGAATGATATTGAATAGGCACCTGTAAGTGCAGATTCTCTCTGGTACTTAATATTTGGCTGTGAGAAAATGTATCCATCTTTTCTAAGCCCCAATTTTCTTGTCTATAAAATAAGAACCAATAACTACTTTTCAAGATTGTTTATAAAGAGCATCATGTAAAAGATTTGTCACACCACAGAGCTCTAATAAATGAAAATATTCACCAAAAAGCTGTAATTTCTAACACATATTTCTGGATTTTTTGGGCAATATTGTAGGCAAGGTTAATTATCTGACCACGTGTAATACAATCAAGTACTGGAAAAACATCACACTGCTTTCCAGTTCTGTTCAAGTATTTCAATTCTATCCTAGTTCATTACCTCTATCTTAGCCTCTGAGGCAGCAATGATTAGGAATTAACGAACTCTTCAAAGCTTATCCACTGCAAAATAAAACTAAGTATCTAGGAATAATGGAAAACAATAATAATAAAGAGATCTACTAGTATATGTGATAGATAATCCAAATCTACATGGCCCTTTACTCCACCAAAACAATGGCCTTATTAGCCTAACAGACATTTTGTCTTAAATACATAACACTTTCCGACCTAAAAATCGCAAGCCCAGACTTCGCCAGCAATGGTTCCACAAGCACACTGAGGGATGTAGGCATAGCTATTCCATTAATTATTTCTCTGCACATTTTTGTAGATCTCATCACAGTACACATATCTCTTTGTAATGTGATCTATCATTTTCCCATCAAAAGGTGGAGCCTTTCCCCCTACTTGTTGAATCTGTGCTGGTCTTGAACTTGCTCTGACCAACAGAAGATAACAGCAGTGACATAATGTAATGTACAAAACTAGTTGGCCTTAAAATGCCTTAGAGTTCCGGCTTCACCTACCCGGAGCACTGCTGTGAGATAGCTAGGTAGAAAAGTAGGTCCAGACCAACTGGAGGCAAACCTGTGTGTCCCAGAGGACAGTCGGCATTCACTGCTAGACAGGTAAAAATCAGGCCACTGGGGTCTGGGGATTTAGCTCAGTGGTTAGAGTGCTCACTTTGTAGGCACAAGGCCCTGGCACACACACACACACACACACACACACACACACACACACACACACAAAATCAGACCACTTTAGTCTTCTGAGAGCAGGACACTGTCCAGCTGCCTATAGCTACAAGAATGAGTCCAGATGAAACCAGCAGAGGAAACACCTAGCCAACCTACAAAATGGTAAAAAATCATGTCATTGTAATCATAAGCCATTGAATTTGAAAAATATGTTTACTGTAATATAAAATAATATGGTATTACTTGTGAAGAAATTTATTTAAGCTTTTATTTACCTTATAGTTGTCTTTGACCCTGGAGTGGGGGAAAGACAATCCTAACACATGGTGGGCTAGCAATAATTACTTGTACAATGAATGAATGAATTAGTTATGAGTGAATTGCTTTTTAAAAAACAACTTAGTATATTATTGTGATGCATAGTAAATACATTCATTGTGAGGGAATTGGCACATATACATATCACATCTTGATCATTTTTACTGCCCCTTTCCTTCCCCTCCCTTCCATCTCCCTCCTCCCATGAACCCCTCCCATCCTTTTAGAGAACCAACTCTTTGATTCACTGGTCCTTTGTGAACTACATTTAACTCAATAAAGGCCCATGGTTTCTCTAACTTGCATCTCTAAACCTCCATCAGCATCAAGCTCAGAGCGCCATCTATTGGCCAGTTAGATAATTTTGAGATGGCAAAGCAGGTATGAATTCACACTCCATTCTTTTTAATGAGAAACCTAATAATTCAGTAACATTTCTGAATGACACATATGCTTGCCTTCGAGAGGAAACTAATGTACACTGGTTCCCCTCCACTTTATTTCTCTTTTATAATAGGTGCAGCTTCAACATATGGTTTCCTCTCTATTATTGTTATTTAAAAAGCTGCCCAAAACAAAATTTACCTTTTTATGAATGCTCTTCAATAGCCCATGTGCATATTATTGAACTTTCTTACATAAAAGTAAAACATCCCCAATTTTCATTTTGTATCCAATTAATACTTAAAGTCCCCAAGAATTTACGTGGCAATTGTCACAATGGAATATCTATTAATTATCCTTTTAAATCTTTCCAGGCTGAAATCATTTTATGTTCTAAGGATGTAGAGCTTGAGCACATCAATTGCCTGTATTAGTGCTGGAATAAACCAAACTTGTCTTGCCAGGAATATCTTGGCCTTGTGCACAGAATCTCATCAGGCACATGCCCATCAGAGATCATGTGGTCCTCAGTCAGATGTGACCGAAGTGCTGTGTGGAAAAGAAGATTCTTTTGTTACTGCTAACCTGCAAGCAGCAGGTAGAGATGAGAGGAGCATGCAGACTGCTTCACCTCCATGAGCCACGTAGTGCCTTTTAATTGGCATTTTATAAGCAAGTTCCCAGCTTGAAGGTTCCCAGTCAGCGATCCTTTTGGGAAAACTGGCTTTACTTGCAGCTAAGGGTCTCCTTTTCGAAGAACTACTTTCCATTTTCTGTGGTCATGAGTTTCTACTGACAGGGAACTGTATAGCAGGAGTTCCTTGTCACACAGGGAAGATTGTGGTTAGGGCACCTTACAACACGGCGGTGCTCTGCACAGTCAGAGGTGGCATAATGTGAGCGTGAACACTCTTGGAATAACAAGGGCAACGTGCTCTTAAATGTCTAAAAGATATCAAATGATTATTGAAGCACATACTGACTTTGTACACCTAAAATCATTACTAAGAAATGTAATCCTAAATTTTCTCTATTTAATTATTATCAAAAAAGAGAAAGGGAAGCAGAGAGAGAGAGAACTACACCTAGAGGATTGTCTAAAAATATTTACATTCCTCTAAATATTCTAAAATGTATCTCTATTTCAATATAGATGATGAAAAGAAAGGACATGTACATTTCATCATTTTAACCATCACATAATTTCTTTATAGTTTCTTGTAGTTCGAGTAACTCTCATCCTTTGCCAGGACTTCCTGCAACATTCTTTCAGTTGGTCTGGACATACTACCTTTCATACCCCTCTAATGGACTCTCCATACACTAATCAGTTTGGTCTTTGAAAAATGTGAACCTTATCAGGTCACAGATTTGCTTAAAACTTAAGGAAGCACAGTTGTGCTAGGAAGCACAGTTGAGTCTACCACAAAAACCCTTCCATGATTTCCTAATAGAATTTAGATAAAAGGCAAAATATTTAACATTCCATATAAGATCATCTTTATCTTGCCCCTATTTGCCTATCCAGTTCCTTTTTGGACAACTTTATCCCCTTCAATAACCTGATGGAGTTGTAAGGGGAGGGCTAGGAAATAATGTTCCTTTCCTACACAAGATTTTAACCAACTATTTATGCAAAAGAGAGACCACTTCTATCCCATTTTAAGTTGATATTAGAGAACATAACTTTTAAACAAAGGGAATTTCTGAACACTAAGCCTTAGAATTGTACTTACCCACCTAGGAATGGGAAGCACTGAACAGTTGTCCTCCGATACTACATTTTACCCATGGTCAGGGGAGCTTGAGTTATGCTACAGTAACAAAGAATCCCCAGCTCTCAGGAACATGGAGCCATAAAGGAATATTTCTTGGTCATATAACATATCTATTACAGTTCACCTGCTCTCCAACCCCTTCTTTCTGGGTCCCGGACTAAAACAGCAACAACCTCCTCACACTTTGCTGCTTGCCATTGGAGAAAGTTAAAACAATGTTCTAGAAAGCCTTTATTTTTCTGGCAATCACATGCTGTACTCCAGAAATGAATCACAAAATTTTCCATTCTAACCCAATGGCTGGAACTAATAAAATAGTCCCTCCAGTAAATTTAGCCTTCCATATGTCCAGCCTGAAAAGAGAACTGGATTTTGGCAAGCAGAAAAATAAATACCTCCATGGACAAAAGCAACCACACAGAGGTGCCGCCTGCAGGCATGCTGGCCACCGCAGATCCCAGAGTGGAAGACACTGTGTCACATGGCCCAGAAGTTGACAGTCGAGGTTACATGGAAAGGGATAAAACTTCAGGGTGAGACCCTTCCTTGCGAAATGAGATGAATAGGGAAGAGGAAATTTCTCTGTCAAGACCCATTAGGCAATTTGGGGTTTGGTTCAACTGGACTTAAAATTTAAGCACAACATAGGTATTTCTCTAGAACTTTGGGTTGTCTCACTTGTAGAAACTGACTGTACACTGCAGGCCACTATCAAAAATATATATATCCATAGGAGGTTCTGGAAATTACAATGTTGCCTCATTCATCCCTAAGGAATATTTCTCCCAACCCAGTTGTTACACACCTGTCTGACAGTCTCCCATAAGGGAAGCTCTAAAACAACTAACAGTACAGTATGCTTATCCATCATGGCATCTTTTATGTTTGCTTAGTTTAAATATTATATACATACAAAATGTGTACAAATCAGAAATGTGTAACCTGATAGATTTTCACAAAATGAGTGCATCTGGGTAACCAGCACCCAGACCAAAAATCAGAATATTACTGTCACCTTTGAGAGTCCCCTGGTGCTTCCTTTCAGTCACTACCATCCCTCCCAACATGCTATTTATTATACTACTGGGGAGGAGAATGGGAGTAGAAGGGTGTGTAAAGAGGAAATTTCACATTTTATTATCTGTTGCTTTAATTTTGCATAGAAGACATGACTGTGTTACTTTTAAAATACAATAATTTCTAAAAAAGATTGCAGATACTTTCGATCCTCCTGTCTTGACACAAAAATTCCCCTGATGATCCTGTATTAGCAGATTCCATCCAGATCCAGGGGTTAAAAGCAGGGTCTCTCTGGTAATGCAGAAATGAGTTAAAGTCATCTCTTACCATTCCGAAACAGTTGGTAAGCCTTAGTCAAGTTATTCAAATTTCTCAAAGCTTGAGTTCCATAATCAATAAAATAATGATAATAACTGTCATAAAGGATTAAATGAGATAGTCTTTGTAAAGTATCTGAAACATATTAAGGGTTCTGAACATTGTGCTTGTTGTTACTATGAAGAACAATTATGTCAGATGGTTGATCTTTGAATGTCAAAGAATATACTTTATTTCAATCATTAAATTAAAAAAGTTATTACCTTTTACTCTGAATTATAATGAGTGAAACAGTTTATAGTATTGGAGAACACAGCTAAAAGAACTCTGAAATCATTAGATTCATTTATTACACAAATGAATAAATGGAAACCAACACACTCAATAATCTAATTATACTCACACCATTTGTTAGCAAAAAGAGAATGAAAGAAAACCAAGAACTAGGTTTCAATTTCTTTGGCTTCTAGTCCAGTGCCTTCCCCTACTACACCGTGATTCATCCACTCAGCCATATCCTAATAGAACTAGCAGCTATTGAGTGTCTTATAAGTACATGCCAGTAAAATTCAGACCGAAATGCCTATCCCAGGAAAAGGTAGAAAAATGCTTTCTATTAGATCAGGTTGACTTCCTTCCATTTACTCCATCAGCAGCATCTGTACTTACTGGAAGAAACTGCAAGATTATCTTTGTACTAAGACTGCTAATATGTGGTATTAAAAATTAATTCCGGGCTGGGGATTTAGCCCAGTGATTAGAGTGCTTGCCTTGCAAGCACAAGGCCTTGAGTTCGATCCCCAGCACCACAAAAAAAAAAAAAAAAATTAATTCCATTTTTTGAATATATAAACAAGAGGGGATCTTATCACCTGTCTGCGGCTGACTCTTCTGTTGTCCAGGTTACTTATATTTATGCTGATGAAAAATCAGCCCGCAGGGCTCCGTGAATCTCTCGTTCTTCTACCTCACACACGCTATACCCAAGGAAAGAGGCTAAGACTGGAGATAAAGAGATATAAAATAAATTTCAGTAGGTAAGTGTGAGAAGTCTAATTGGGGGGTGAGAAGAAAGGAGCAAGGTATCCTTAAGGAATTTCCTCAAGTTTGATGGCTTCATTTTGGGGGTGGGTCTTATGAATTGGTCAAGAACTGAGCTTCAGACTTTTACTTGAATTCTGACTTCTCAGAGTTCAGTCCTGCGGTCAATTCTGAGTACTCGTGTCAGCCCCTTCCCTTGGCGTGGCCTCCCCTTCCTCAGCCCTACGCCACCTTCTGTAGCTGGTCTCGGAATCTGTAATACAATTTTGACAAACTACAAGATGAGAGGATTTCAAGCTGCATATAACATAAAGAAAGATTGATTGCTTTTGGCTTCTCAACATACTGCACAGCTAAATCAGCTTCGTAATTATGACTTTTATTGCCCTCTTTTAACCCTTTCAACAAGTCAGGAAAATTTTTTTTAAGATTTAAGATTAAGAAGAGAACATTTCCTGTATTTTATTTTAATAAATAGGAAGGAATGCTGTAACCAGCAAACGGGATGCATTAGAGATGCATACATTAGTAGATCAAAGAAATATTAATATTTAATTCACAGGCGTGAACATAAGGGAGTAGAAAAACAAAAATTTTTCTTGACCACTATGTACATTTTATCAAATTACCATGTATTTTATGTTCTTTCAATAGCATAACATATGAAGATAGCATTGAGAATTCCAATGTCTACTTTGTTAATGGATTTTTTTTCTCCAAACAGTCGATTAATATAGGGCAGCTATGAGATACTCTTGCTAGAATATTCTTGAGCATAGGTCACATCACTCTGTCACCTCCTATGAGGCACGACAGATGTAATCCTTGCATATGCATGCAATAGTTTTCTCAAAGGCAGACACTATTGAAAATACAGAACAATCACTGTTAAAATTTAATTTTCACCTGAATGTTCTGGCACATTTATAAAAGTAAGACTCTGAAGAAATCTTGCTCAACAAAACATTAATAACTTGACTGTTAATGATTATAAAGACTTCATTACTATTTAATATGAAATTCCCTTTTTTGCTGTGTTTATATTCTTGACAGGAACAGATGTGTTATATCATCCAAAAAATAAAAAGTTAAAAAATTCATCTGTAGTTAATTCCTAACCACTCTTATTGTAAAATATAATACTTATGAAAAACATATGATACAACCACTGTGGAAATCAGTATGCAGATTCCTCAAAAAACTAAAAATAGAAATTACATTTGAATTAGCTACTCCCCTTCTAGGTAATTTCCTAAAAGACTTCAAGGCATAATATTATAGTGATACATGCACACCCATGTTTATAGCAGCGAATTCATAATAGCTAAATCTTAAGAGTGGCCTATATGTCCATTAACAGATGACTAAAGAAAGAAAATGTGATATTTACACACAATGGAGTACTATTCTACCATAAAGAAAGATAAACTTGAGTGATTTATAGGAAAATAGATATACCTAAACACCATAATGTTAAATGAAAATAAATCAGACACACAAGCTTAAATATCACATGGGTTCTTTTACATCAGGAAGGCAAAGTTTAAAGAAAGAGCAAAATGAAAGATAATAGGAAGTAAAGAGATAGACTTTTCTCAAATGGGAAGGGAATCAAGAGATGGAGAGATGAAGGAGGGAAAGGGGTGAAAAAAAGGAATCAAGATGTGTTATACACATGTACCAACTTGACACAGGAATGTAAATATTATGTACTGTAAACATATACTAAAAAATTATGATAAAAATATAAGTCAACAAGAAAAAAAGATATATGAAACACAATTGCACAGTATGAAGAATAAATATAAAACTCTCTACTCTGTTCTGGTAATTTGCAGGTTTTTGGGTTTTTTTTTGCCAATAACATACTGTTTTTAACACTGTAGCTTTGTAATATGACTTGAAATCTGGGATTATGATGCCTCCTTCTTTGCTCTTGTTGTTCAGAATTGCTGTTGCTACTTCTGGTTCCATATAAATTTTAGGACAGCCTTTTCTAGCTCTGCAAGGAATGCTGTTGGTATTTTGATCGATTGCATTAAATCTATATATCAGTTTTGGTAGAATGGCCATTGTGACAATATTGGTACTGCCTTTCCAGAATGTTGATTTTTCTTGTCTTTCTAGGGCCTTGAGGTACACCACTGAATTATTTATTTGGGCTAGCTCTGTTTTTCTGATGTGAGAAACCACAGCTATAAACTTCCCTGCTGGGTCTGCTTTCGTTGTGATCCACAGATTCTGGTATATTGTACTGGCATTACTGTTGATTCTAAGAAACGCTTAATTTCTTCCTTGATTTCTTCTGTGACCCATTGATTATTCAAGAATATATTTTTTAATCTTGATGTGTTTGCATAATTTTGGTGGTTTCTTTTGCCATTGATATCTACTTTCATTGCATTATGATCTGATAATATGCATGGGATATTTTCAAATTCTTTTGTATATATTTAATCCCCCTTTATAGGTTAGTATGGAGCCTATTTAGAGGAAGTTCTGTGTGCTGCTGAGAAGAATATGTATTCTGTTGTTGTTGTTGGGTGGAACACTCTGTAGATAACTGATAAGTCCATTTGTTTGGAGGTGTGGTTCAACTCTGAAATTTCTATGCGATTTTTTTGTCTATCCGACAAAAATTTCTGTGTCTATTTGTCATAGTACACTATTCGAGTCTCCTATGATCATGTTGATGTTTATCTGATCTTTTATATCCAGTAGTGTTTGTTTTATGAAGTTTGATATGCCAATATTTAATGCATATATATTTATAATTGTTATCACTTCCTGTTGAATTTTTCCCTTAACCAACACCTACTGACATTCTTCACCTCTTCTAATCAGTTTTGGTGTGAAGGTTTTGTGTTCAGCAGCCCCTGGCAGAGTATGCGGGTGTCTGGGGTGGGCACAGGGCTGTACACAGGGGCACAACACCCAAGTGCTGGGGAGGGACAGATGAGTGCTTACTTCTCAGGGTGCTCAGTGTGGCCTCTTCTCTCCAAGGAGCCTGCTGCACATGGGTGCCACTTGCCTGCACAGGCTCCAGGTTAGCTTTCTCAGGGCTCGGATCTGGGCCCTGCTTGGGATGGCACAGTAGTTTTCCAATTCCCCAACAGCCTGCCTTTAACGTCTTAAACACCACTGGCCAGGTTCCAGTTTCCCTGGGGCTCTGGCCTGTGAATATCTCACTGGCTCTGATCCTCTTCCCACTGGGGAGGGTGGAAGGATCGAGAGCCTAGGCCACTGGCCAGGCCACCACTGAAGTACCAGCGCCTGCCCTCAGGGTCCTCAGGTGTAAGGGTGCTCAGTTCCAGGGCAATGCAGCTTCCCTTTCTAAACCTCCCTCATACTGGCCTTCCAGCCAGTGAATTTCTCTTTCCTTTTGCCTTCTCTTTCTCTCACTGGCTTTCTCTACCAGCCCTGCCTTAATATATTCACTTTCCTCTGGCGCACAACCAGTAGCAACATTCTCCTTAGCTGCAATGACCTCTCGGCCACAGTGGATCTCTCCCCTAAAGTAAAATTCTTTATGTCCCAAAATTCTTAAGAAAAATTCTACTTCCACATTCCATTCTTTAATCTATATTAGGTAACATTTCATCACTAAAAAGGTAACTGTAAATTCACTAGTAGTTTGCACAAAGAATAAAAGCGAGTCATCATGCAGAGGGAGAAAAATACTAAACATTGATCATGACTGAAACCCATTCCCAACACCCAGCGAGCCTCAGATGATTACACTGAAATGCCACCATGATTCCCTGACAGTCATCTTTACTAAAATTTCTAATTCAATCCCCCTATATAGCAATGCCAGGGAATTTATCCTTTGAGACAGATGACATTAAGTTATGGGTTTGTTCAAGCACTTAAAGAATCCAGCAAGTGATACCTGCTTAGTTGTGTGTACTTGATGTTGTTTTTCCAAGAGCCATTTTTTAAAACTTTTACTAGCCATATTAAGTACAGTATTTTAAGAATGGAAGGAACAAATGGAAACAAAGCTTTTGTAAATAAGGAGGGCTTGAAGGGAGGGGAGGGGAATGGGAAAAAAAGAAGCAGCAAGATATAGCATGTACAGGTACAGATCCCCTATGACGGATGTTATCGCTATGTATATCTAAAATGTACCATTAAAATAAATTTTTTAAAGTATGGCTTTTTATACTGATGCTTTGATATCTAAGGGCCTTGCTGAATCTAGGAGAGACTTACGGTGAGCCAATTCCTAGAAATGAGTGTATCTTGTATACAAACCAACCAAGCCAAAAGACATATCCCACAACTACATCTTTTACAGGACTTACACGCTGGACCACTATCTACCTATCTCAGAGCCATATGAGAAGAGTCCTTATTCTCTACATCCTACCAAAATTATTCAAACTAGCCAGTTCTAAATTTATTAACCCTGCTTCCCCATTTCTTTCTAGGGAAGCCATATAAAGGCTACTGTGCATGCTTCTTTGCCCTCCTTTTGCTTCCTTGTGGACTGTAGTGTTTCTCTGTGTGATTCTCAGTAAGAAGCTGCACCTCCTGTTTCTAGGAATCTACTGATATCACAACAGCTTCCTTTGTGCTAGTCATTTCTATGTCTGTGTATTTTACCATACCTGATGGAAACAAATTCCATGTTCTTTGTCAAATGATAATATACCTCTTATGACTATTAGCTTTAATTACACCCTAACTATACTAACATATTTTATCATCATCAAAAGGTCTCCCTGTTCCTACTAATTAAGTTGTTAATAAATAGTAAAAGTAGAAGAAGTACTCACTTTTGACTACACAAGGGGCTGGGGATTTAGCTCAGTGGTTAGAGTGCTTGCCTTGCAAGCATAGGCCCTAAGTTTGATCCCCAGCACCAATAAATAAATAAATAAATAAATAAATAAATAAATAAATACAAAAAAAGCAATAAAGGGCAAAGCATAGCATAAACCTTGACTAGACAAACTTGCTGTTTGGGTATAGGCCAAGGAAGAATTCTTTTGAGTACAATTTCCCAATTTCAAATAATCTAATAGGAAGTTTTTAATAAGGTTGTTGAGGATAAAATGTTTTCAATCTATCTTCCCTTGTCTACTAGCCCTATATGTCCCAATTTATTTGTCTTTATGACAAACAGAAATGGATAGCATGAGTCTTTCTAAAGTTGGAACATTCCTATTATTAATTTCTCAGGGTCTCCAATGTGGTCTTCTAGGGAAAAGTTCTTGAGAGGTAAGACCATAACTGCATATTTTGCTACAAGCTTTGTACAGTCATACAGGTTTCATACCTAAGAAAATGCTTTCCAACATCTCTAACTGTTACAAACTAGAATCAGAGAAGCCACTTCAAGCAAAAGAACCTGATATACTTAGAATACTGGAGAAAATCTTGTCATGAAGAATCTTTCAAGAGTGTCACATTGACTGAACTGATCTCTTAGGAAGATATTTCTTGAAGAATATATCGACTCATTTTCATAGTGCCAAATTTAGTATTTGAAACTTGGGAGGAAATGGAACAAGAGGATGACTAGCATTTACTGCCCAAAGAAAAGAAGAAAGAGAAGGAAGCAGAAATCTAGGAAGAGTACTGGCCATGGTTATGGCCAAAAGGAATGAAAGTCACCAGAAAGAAAGGCAGATGCTTGTGAATGAAGGGAAGAAGACAGACAATTATTATTATAATGCTCTCTTCCTAATCTCTCACAGTGCCAATAAGAAAGTAACCCGTTGACCTGAAAAAAATTGTAGGCATTCAAGGAGGTCAAGAAGGAAGGAGGTAAGAAGTCTCTGAATAAGCAAGTCCTTTGAAAAGTATCTAGACAAGAGAAGGACCCTGTCTGGATCCAGGCATGTGCTTCTATTTTAGCTCCAGAGAGGAATACTTAAAAGCCTTGTCACTGTAAAATAAATTAAGACATCTGTTTACCAAGCTATGTGCCAGAAGCAGAGAAAGGAATGCAGAAGCTAGATAGAGAAGCTCTTGATACATTTAAACAAGTCAGAGTAAACTTGGGAATCCTTTCTAAGAGGCAAAACCTGACAAACAGGAGAGGGACTGAAGAGCCGTCAGGCCCCTGCTGAATCACACCAGGAAATGACTAAGAACACTGTACAATGGCTGTCTCCCTGGTGCAAGAGCACAGACCCCGAGGTAATAATTTAAGTTTACCAAAAAAAGAGACAGCAACTGATTCAAAGCCTAAGTGTTCTCAGGCCTGCAGCAGTCTCCCAGTCGAAGGCTCCGGTACTTACAGTTGCCAGGTGCCATGAAACAATCAAGGACCGGAGAGGTCAAATGGATGCTCTGCGTAGCTGGGTGCCTAGGTGTAACAAAACGTAAACACTGCACTTCATTTCACTTTCCTTGTTAGCTGGGCAGCTGTTTGTTCTCAATAAACTAAGTCATGACCTTGAAGTCCTATGATCTGTACAAATGATATTGAGGGCTGATCGAATTAAAACTAAGCATTAAAAAATTTCAGAGTCTCGGAAATGATAACCTCCAATATATCATGTTCATTTCCCGCCTCGGTGCACATATTTTCTCCTGCTTAATTTATCCTTTCACCTGCTGAAGAAACCTTCAGTTTTCCACTTTACTTCTTCCCTGAAATCGTACCCATTTATTTTTTATTCTATTGTTATCGCCTAACATTTGAATGCTATATAGAAAACGAGTTATTTTTTAATTGTTCTCTATATGCTAGTTCAAACTGAAAGGTCTTTGAGAAAAGGTGTCAGATCTTTCTCCTCAACCCCTTTTAATTCCTACACCATCTGAAATAGGCAGTAGGCACAAAATAAGCATTCACTATGGAATCATTTTTACAAGTTCCCAAATGAAACCTTAACTAACAGCCACTATTTTCACTTTAAAATGAGATGGCACTGAAGACTGAAAATATAACTTCATTAATTACAAAATGTGTTATTAAGAGACTGGCTTGAAAATTTTAGTCTAATTACTTGAGTTTACTGAGTTGGCATAGACACACATTGAATGTAACATAGTCCTATCAATAGAATGCTCTTCCGATGTGGAAATAGGGCATAATTAAGGTGTCTGATGGCTAAAATCAGAGTTCTGTAATCAGAATGATTTGGAACCATGCTGTGATGCTAGTGGATACAGTCACATAACCATGCTATAGACATTTCCCCATCTCTAAAATGAGTGTGTCAGAAAGTTGACAGAAGGATTAAATGAGAAAACACTTTTTTTCCCTTAATTTTTTTTTTTTACCAAGAATATGTATTGGTACATTGTATACATAATGATCATAATCAACATGGTTATTTTGTACCTGAACATGATACATCTTGGTTCCCCCCTCTTCCCCCCTTCCCCTCCCTTCCCTTCCATTCACCCACCCCTCTCTATTTGCAGCAAGTTTATTTACACTTTTCCATTTTTTTCCCTTTCATCTTACTTTTCTTTTAACCTTCCTTCTTCATCCCCCTTTTCCCTATCTAGTTCTCCTCTCTTTTGAATACTATCTTTTTTCTTTTTTACATAATATCTAGGGGCTGGGGATTTAGCTCAGTGATTAGAGTGCTTGCCTTGCAAGCACAAGGCCCTGAGTTCATCCCTGGTACCAAAAAAATAAAAAAAACCAAAAACAATACATAATATCTATTATACCCCTTTGTCCTTATTTACAAAAACACTTTAAAGGTGTGGTGTTTGGCATGCAGTACATATTTGATACAAGTTAGCTGGCTGGAACTCACATACTAGTAACGAGTTGAAGCTATGTAACACCTACAGTTTCTAATCCATGTCAAATTTAACTTAATGTTAAAATTATAAGATTACTAGATAAAGTTATCTAGTAATTGTTTTAAATATGGAACAAAATATAAACAACACAAACAAAAAGCCTTAATATGGTTTTTAGTACCATATAAAAAAGCGTTTGCTTAGCACCCACAAGAACCTACAATCATGGTTCAAATAAGCTGTTTGGGACACATACAACAAGTGAGATGAAACTAGCTTCTGGAAGAGTAGAAAGAAAAACAGTAAGATATTATTTATGAATTTGTAAAATGCAATATTCTTGAGAACCAGAGAAATCAAAAAGAGTTGCGCGCCAAAGGCCTCAGCTTTCGATCAGTAAGTACTTTTCTTCCTGCAGGGAAGACTAACAAGAATATCTTGGGCAGTGAACTTAAGACATTCAGGTTAAAATATCAAATGATAACTTAATTTTGAAAACTACTTTAGTATGTAGAAAAGGGCGCAAATAAGTGATACGAAAAGTAATACCATGAACTATGAAGACTGAGTAGTAGTAGCAATATTGTGCTGGTTAAAAAACTGGTCGTGGGCAATTTACTGCTTGCCAACTGGTATTCTAAGACTAAGCCTCCAGGACTGATTTCAAACTGAAGGCAGAGTTGGGGAGAGGTATGCACACTTATACTAGATTGTGCACTCCGATGTTATAATTTAACATTAATCTTAAAGACTTGACTGAATTAGGGGGGAAATTTTAGAGAGCTGAAAAACTTTCAAATGGAGAAACATATCTGGAATTAAGCACAGAGTGCTAAGGAAGATGATGTAAAGAAGTCTCTTTAGCATACAGGATACATGTTATGAACAGTGAATTTGGAAAGGTGGACTCAAACAAGCAGGTGAGTATTCAGTAAGAACTGGAGGAGATAGCTTTAAAACTCAAGGTAATTATTTAAGATGAGTGATTGGCGTGTTGTATTCTGTAAGTATCACAAGGAAAAGACTGGACACCTGTGCAAAATGAGGAGCACCAGGCCTAGAGTGGTGGCACTGAAGAAGAAAACACCTTACGCTGGAAGGAACAAGTGGAAGAACAATGTGATGGAACCTGAAGACCTCCTAAATATGAAAGGTCTCCTAAACAGGAAGACCTCCTGAATATGGAGAAAAGAGAAAAGACAAATATGACTATGACTTTCTCATCTGGGCTTAAAATATAATCTCACCGAATAATTTGAGAGAAACAACTGGGCAAAAGCCAGTTTATTGGGAAAACCAACAGCTTCGGTTTTAGATGGGTCCATTCTAGACACCAGTACTGCCCGCTGTACACACTACCCTGCAGAATTTTGTGGGCCACACAGAGTTCCTGCTGCCTTGCTAGATACTGAGCTCTGTCATTCTCAAAGCCCCAAACCAGCATCAGTTTCGTGATAGATCAAAGCTGTTAAATTCTTTACTTTGTTAGAATCATATTTTCTCCTCTCCTTCCCCTCATTCTCCCACTATACCTATTCTCTTTACCATCTAATTCTGAGGATCTTTCTTTTATAGTAAATGTGTTCACTTTTTAGAAACTCACCTCCCATAGTACTTTACTACACTAAAATAGTGTTCCAACTTGTATTTGGAATACCTCGCATTAGATATATTGGCATATTTATTATTCCATCCATTCTCCTAAAAACTCCTATGAGATAAGTGAGGGTAGCTATAATTAACCTCACTCTACAAGTGGGGAACCAGACATAAGAGATAATTAATACAATCAAGTCACTGATTCAGAGGCAATCAATAATTCAGGATTTCCTTCTCAATATCCTACCCAATAAACAAAGTGTGGCTTCCAACTCTTAATTTTCTTAAAAGGAAGATGCTACACAAATTTATTTTTGTTGTGCATGGTAACTCCAATTGCATCTCAAGCAATATAAGGTAAAATCTAAACTAGAATTAAGAACAAATGCCTCTTAATCAAAATCTCATTGCCTTTTTCCAATGAGTTTCTAGCATTATCTACAACAACAAAGTGAAGAACACTAAACAAAATCCAAAAAGAAGATAGTCTTTATGTTTTTGATCTTCTGTGCCATAGTTTGCTACTCAAATGGCATAAATAAGAAACCAAGCACTTGAATTTCATTACCATCTTTAGGCTGCACATAAAAACCTTATGATTTTTTAGTGTATGTTTGTCAGCAGTGTGGTGTGTTTAAATATGAGCAACTGGAAATAAAGAAGGAAAAAATACAAAGCAGTTTGGGGTCCAAAAGGTGCTTTTCTGTGACTGTCTCAAACTGCAGTCTCCTCACGTCTCAGATCCTTAGCAAAAGGCATGCAATCAAGCCTCCATTCTGAGCTGAATGCTTCGAACTTATTAATTCTAACAGACAAGATAAGGGGAAAGAAAACCTCTGAAGCATGTAAATCCCATTGTCTTAATGTATAAGTGGTTTTAACCCTGAAGGGTAGCTCACCAGCCAGTGAGGAGCTCTTGAATGCTGAATGATGTTCTTCAGTTCCTCCTTGTGAGTTCAACATAATTATTCTGTGCATGAGCAACTATCCCCAAAAACACCAGTTGAAAAACTTAAATCATTTGTTTCCAATACTGGGAAGCAGATTTCTGAGAAGCAATAGTGTTACAAGGTCTGAAAGAATAGGAATAGAAATACTTTGAATGTAGACAAGTGAATATTCTGCATTTGCAGAATGAGGTTAATTAGAGCAATCCTCATTTATCTCATAGTATTTTAGGATAATGAATGAATGAATAAATATTCTAGAATAATTCACACGTATTTTAAGTATTATTTTCCAATGAACAGAAAAATGTAAGTACTAGCCTTTTGATAATTTAAAATAGTTTATACAATCCAAGAGATTGCACACATTTTTTAAAAGTAGGGATCTGGTTTTTTTCTATCTTTTCTCATTTTCTTTTCTTTTCCTTTTCCCTTCCTTCCTTCCCCTTCCCCCTTTATTTCCCCTTTGAACACTTTTTTCTATTTCACAGTATCTATTATACATTTTGGTCCTTATTTACACTCATACCAGAGAAACAGTATAATATTTACTCATGTGTGTCTGATTTATTTCATTTATGGGAGGGGAGGAGGAGTAAAATGGAGGGGAGAGAAAAGGGAAAAAAAGAAAATCAAAATATAACATGTACAGGTACGAAACCTCTATGATGAATATGATCATTATGTACATCTAAAATGCACCAATAAAATTTATATAAAAAGTAGGGATCCATTATTTAAATCTTAGAATGGGTAGAGTATTATATTTCAGAGTTGTTATTATTTGGTATTTTGTAATATTCTTTATATTTGGAAAAATATTTTTGACCAGTAAGCAAACATGGGAATCAAATAAAATAATCTGGGGGCTGGGGATTTAGCTCAGTGATTAGAGTGCTTGCCTTGCAAGCACAAGCCCCTGAGTTCGATCCCCGGCACCACAAAAAAATAAATAAATAAAATAAAATAAAATAATCAAAACATGTAAAATACAGAAGGAAAATGGGTATTGTAAGGATTCCTGAAATTTGTCTATTACTATGAACTATCCCTAGAATATATTCTGCCTCAGAAATACAAATATTGTTATTTCACAATTCCCTTATTCATAGAAGTGTTTTTCAACATTTTTAATTTTTACAATAACAGTAAAGCAATAGCTATAAAATGTATTGAACTCCTTGGAAGAACAGATGCAGTAAATGCAAAGCATCCCTATTACTCCTCTGCAATAAATCCCAGCTAACATAGTAGGTAATTAAGAGAGAAAGCTGGGGAGTAATTAAAAGTAATTGATATCTCACCAAGGTGCTATTTTTGTTGTTCTCCAATACATTCACAGTAGTGTCAAGTACAAAAAATAAAATAATAATAATTTTTACTATTGAAAGCAAAAATCTGACAAGGCCCTTTTTTTACCAACCAGGGCATTGTGACATACAGTCATGAGAAGCGTTCTCAGTAACTCACAGATCCTTTTACTAACAGAAGGCAAATTAGAGGTTTCAGAGTCCACACTCGTGTCTAAGATCTTTGTGCTTCTCATGTGAGGGAAGCACTGAGTGGAAACAGTCTGATCACCTATTCTTTCTTGGGATGCAGGTAGAAAGAAAGTTGCTAAGGGCTCCAAAACTCATATTGCTTAATTGTGCAAAGTACGGAGGTAAAGAAGTCTGTGGCACTGAGATCTCACAGAGAACCCTCCTGCCCTCTTCACTTCTAGCTAAAACCTTAATATCTATGTGCTTCAACAAGCCATTCATACCCACTGGTATGAGTTTGTTCATTTCTCAACTAAGACCTGCCATTTTTCTCTATCCACTTATATTTTGCCCATTTTTAAGTCCTGCCTCTTATGAGTTCATTTTTTCAAAAGAATTTAGATAATTCTAGGACTATATTTAAGATTTACTCCAAAACTCTGTGATTCCTAAGGATATCAGTCAAACAACTGCAGACTGTTGAGATAGTTAGAAAATATTTTCTGGTCAAGATTTTGTATCAAGGAGTAAAGCATTTTGAAAAATCTCTTGTATTCTTCCAGACATTTATGATATTGAGTCAGTAATGCCCATATGAAATCATACTGCAGTAAGGCAGCAGGCAGGGCAAAATTTAGCTGAGTCAAAAATCTTGTTATGCAGGAGACAGATTCCATATTTTAAAATATTTTTATTAGTATATATTTGCCATACATAATGATCACATTCATCATGGGAAATCTGTACCTGTACATATTAAACCTCAATTATTTTTCCCCATTCCCCTCCCCTCTCTTTAACCTTGTGTAAAGCCAAGTGCAGTGGTAAATAACACAAAGTGGTATTTCCTCTCTCTTGACACCACAGCTTCAGGCTGGTCTTAAAGTTTCCTCCAAGTATCTCTCTTAGCCTGCAGATAATATCTGTATATTTAATTAGCAGTACTAGTTATTTTTCCAGCAATAATCTTTTATTTTCTCCGCTGTAACTCCTTGTGATAACTACTCCTGAAATTTATCCTATCGATGAAGCTACCATTTCCACTGAGATAGCTTTTCTATACAAGGTATCTCCACCTCTGGCTGTCATGTCTGGCAGAGGCTTGACCAAGTCTACAGTCATACGTAAACAAGTCAGAACTTTAAGGATTTCATTTACATCCAAGTTGAGACTTCTACATGGAGATCAGCTAAGATACATATAAGGAGGTGAGTAACTTCTACTTTGTAGGACGTGTTATATATGCCTTATTTCAGTTAGTCCTCCCAATTATCTGATTGAGGACTTAGGGTCTTGGGACAGTTGGGGAATTTCCCCAAGGTTGCTTTACTTCAAATGTACAATTGTAATTTAGGTCTGTGTCATTTCAAAACTTCTTCTTGGGACATCTGCAGAACCTGGGTATGGAGACTTTGGTCTCAGCCTGGCAGGTTTGTTTTTCTCTCATTTCGAGCAGAAGGCATCTGCTGCAAACATGCTCTGCCAGATCACCCCAGGCCAAGAAGTGTCCTAGCTCAATCACCCTTCTCATGTTTTTTGCAGCAGGAGGTCCTGCAGCAGCACTATATTTGACACGTCTGGCTGTGTTCAATCCACATGTCATGTGAGACAGGAAGCATAACCCAGAACCCTGGAACAAACTGGGTCCCAATGAGCAACACAAGTTCTACTCAGTGAAAATGGATTACAGCAAACTGAGGAAAGAAGATCCAGACTTCTCGATGAAATGTTTCACTATAAAGCTGCTGAGAATGAAGGTCTTTCATAACCCATCTGCACAATTTTCCACTTAACCAGGAAATATTTCTCCTCTAAATGCATGAAATCATGTTGATTTGTTGGAGTTTATAACACTGATTAATAAATCTGTGACACTTGCTATGTGTCACTGGTTAATGCCGAAAATGTGCTCTCAACTTTTAGGGTATAGGAAATAAATTACTAGAATATAAAGAAAAAAACCCTTCTTTTCATTGTACATAACTGAAGAGCATGTACTGTGTATATCTGTAGTCCCAGAGGCACAAAGTCCACTGAGAGTTCCAGAAGGTGAACAACTGGGTAAGTACTAGGTAGCTGCTCTTGGAACTGCTTTCTATGTTGGTTGAGTGTAGGAATTCCATACCCACCCATGATGATTATAAACAGGAGCCATCTAGAAACTGCAGATGTGTGACTCTGACCTTCAGGGAATCTGAGAGAGATAGAAAGGATGAAATTTCCTTCTAAATGTGAATGGAAAGGATTAAAAAAAAAAAAGGAAACCAACATCATGCTCCAATGTATCAGAGGACACTTCTAGATAAGTAATTTTATACTATTGACTGTTATAGACATGGGGTCTCTGCTACTGTGAGACAGTTAGTTGCTTTTCTCATTAACAGCACCCCTTTAAGCTAAAAGGTACCATGAGAGAGACACCAAGTGCACTTCATCAATCAGGTATCGGCTTGCTGTTTTCTATAAACTTGATATATCCTTGTCTTCCCATATGTCTTGCCTCTTCCTGCTGCACACTGCCTTCCCACTCTCCCTCCTCCTCTTCATTTGTCACCTCCTATTCCCTCCCCTGCTTCTTCTGTTTTCAATTTAGTGATGTTAAATGTTTTAAGTGTGAAATAATATGCATCATGCTGAGAGTTTTCAGGAGAACAATAGAAATATATGTACTGACACATGTGCATGTGTATGTGTGTGATCATGATATATGACTGAAAATAATAATATTCACAATAATATAGTTTGTGTTTCAGTATGGGATTTGAAATAAACATGGGATGGGTGAATTAAGGTGTTAACAAAAACATAAAGTATGTCTCAGGGCACTCTACCTGTCTTTCTTTGGACCTTGATATCTCTTGCTATCCATGTATCATTCTAAAAACTCCTGCAAAAGCAAGGAGCTCTGATAACTATTTTGCAAAGTAATGTAAAGGTCCGCTTGACTCTGAATGTTTTGAATGTATCAGTGTGACAACATAACATTTACTTGGGCATCAGTAACAACGTAGATAAATTAGAGCATAATACATTTCTCTTCTGTAAAGAACCTCAAAGCACTATATAGATGACACCTAAATTTACATAGATCCCCAGCACAACAACAAATAGTGTCCTTTTTAAAAGTAAGACATAAAAACTGCTGATCTCTGAGACAGGGTTTACAACAGAGTGATACCTAGATTAACACGAACCTTCCTGCAACAGAGCTCCAAGTATGGGCATGGCTGGGCTTACTGTTGCCATCTTTAGTACAAGGTCTGTGGAACCAGCAAATGAGGAGGACAACATAGTAATGATTTTTTTCCCAAGCAAATTACAGTTCTCCAAGAGGATGACTCACAGACACATTTTAGGATGCTGCAAAAAGCCCCAGTCACCTGGGAATTGAGGCAGCAGATGTGAGGCTGGGTTTGATTTTTTTTTTTTAATTGCACTATTCATTTCCCCAAACATTTAAGGGACTATGAGTCTAAATCCATAGTAGATTTCATTTAAAATGTTCATTATTTAAATTTTTCTTGCACCAAGAAATTCCTAGGAGTCTCTCATTCTCTTTACCACAACTTTGAACACTCTCTTCTGCTCTTCACTCCTGTGGTCCCTTCAATATTTTCTTCTGTAGCCTCCATGGCACCATACAATGTATTCTGAACAATCTGCCATGTGGCCTCTGGGAGAATAAAGATCTTTTTTCACCACTTAATCCTTTTTTATGCTCCAGCTGACTTCCTCTTGTTCTATATTGTTCTGTTCAAAAAGCTGGGGTGCATGTGGGTAGATTTTTATTTTCCTGTTTTGCTGTGCTAGGTTTTTTAGATCAATGTTCCCATAGAAAACAAATGAAAATTTTTTATTTGTTTCCCATCTCTCTTGGATCATGACTTTAGTTTCTTAATGTCAATCAATATCTTAAACGCTGCCCGCGTTCTCTATATTTTGTCCAGTTTTTTTAGTTGCCTCAGGTGGGAAAGTGCTACAGTTTGAATGTCTGCTCCAAAATTCAAGTGAAGCTGATATAATAATATTAAGAGGTGGGATCTGTAAGAGGTGATCAGACCATGGGGGCTGCTTCCTCTTTAAAAAGATTAAGCCTTTTTTAAGAAAAGAAGCTGCTTCATGCAGAATTTTCTTAGTTCACTAACTGTTCTTGCCATCTTCTGCCATGTGAGGACACAGGAGAAGGTCCTTAACAGACACCAGATGCTGCTGCCTTGATCTTGGACTTCCAAGAGTCCACAACCATGAAAAATAAATTTCTATTCTTTGTAAATTGCCCAATCTCAGGTATCTTGCTGTTACAAACAAATGGACTAAGACAGAAGGCAAGCCAAGTCTTTATCCTTAAAAGGCAAATCAGAAAACATTGTAAGTTGTGAACCAAAGGTTGGTGGTGAGATTTTTAAGTAACGAGTGAATTACTAAATAATTACTAAGGACTGAAGGTAAGAGATTATAATATTCTGACACTGGAAGTATATGTGGAAAGAAGAGATGAATTGAAGAAACACTGAGAAAATGGAGAACTCTGATAGACTGATCAGACACAGAGTGTCAGAGAGAGGGAAGAGACAAGCAGGACATTAAACTTTCTCTGCTTGAGGGACAAGACAGATGCTGCTGCTTTTAATAAAGGAGGAAAACGTTGCTCATATGTCAGTTGTTTCCATAGCCTTGCATCTGATAGCATCTGATCCTCATCTTCCTCCTCAAAGCTTTCGTTTTCTAAAATGTACACAGTAAGTCAGCTAAAGGCATTATGTTGCACCTCTCGTGTTCCTTCTCCTTTGCTTGGGCCTCCAACCACCCACCTCTGCTCCCTACAAAGCAACTTGGATCAACCTCCCCATCCAACACAAGAATGTGCTTTGTAGTGTCTACATTGAGGAAGCTATACCTAAATCATTTTGAACTTCAGAATGCCTCAAGTTCCAGACCAAGGCACTGTACCGGGCATGGGCTGCTCACTGAAATCTCTCCCATCAGAATGTGTGGTTTGGGGGTGTAGGAATTCTTATCTGTCTCATGCACTGTAGTATCTTCTGTGTTTAAACCACGATTCTTTGTTTGACCTAACTTTAGTCAGCCTCCTAAACTTACTCCTAGGCTCATATGTGTACTTTCTTTGAAACCCACTTTTAGCAAAAACTCTGCCAAGTTCGTTTAGCAGAATTCTCCACCACCGAAACCAGATCACCCTCAATATTTGATAAAAATTCCTCATTCCCCCTCCTCGGTAAGTGAGCACCTTGGTCTGCCTTCAATAGGAAACCTGTTAGGTCAGTTCAGCTAGAATTCCCCTGACTTGATGTGAGTTCATAGAAGATTTTCACCCATTGACTCTTCCTGCACCTTGGCTACAGAACTTCACTCATTTCTGGGGTATTCGGAATGAAACCTGGCTCTAAACTGGAGTCCCTTAACCACTATTGCAATATTCCTGAATAAAATGTGCCTTCACCGATTCTGTGTGTGTCCATGGGTAGAGAATGCTAACAAACTTGCCCATTAGCAGTCTCTGGTGGTAGCATTAGTTGTAAGCAACCCATTTGAGTCAGGCAATTTGTCTGTATGTTATGATTGGGCTCTAAATCAACTAGATATATGGAACTAAGTTCACTAAGATCATTAAAGCCTGCTGATTTCTTCATTGTAGAGTCATTAATTTGCCACAGTGTAGTACTTTCCGGATCTTAGTATTACTGCTGCAACTGTTTTTTCCTAGTTACCACCTCTTTTCTTAGGCAAAATCTAAGTATCTTAGTCTGTTGAAATTTTTTAATCGTAGGTTTTATAATATCTCCTACAGTAGACATTCTTTGTGAAACGGACCTGTGTAGCTTACAGCACCAAGAGAAGAGAACGCCAAAGGGGAAGAACCTTCACAGTCTACCCCTTGTGTCACTACGCAGTGCATTTGTTTATGTCCTGACTATCCGGAAGGTCTCTTGGGCAGCTGTCATTTCAGCCAGTTGATTCTTTTTTTTTGGTGCTGGGGATCGAACTCAGAGCCTTGTGCTTGCAAGGCAAGCACTCTAACCACTGAGCCAAATTCCCAGCCCCTAGCCAGTCAATTCTTGTATTGAACAAATTTGATAAAATTCTCATTTTATATTTCTTTATAATTTTTATATTATTATAAAAATTAATGAAAAATATGCCTTCACCACTTCAACTACTATCTAACTCTGGTTTCCTCTGACACCTACAGTGACTCCTGGCATATAAGAGCTCTTGACAAATAGTTTTTGAGTTTTTAATTTTAAGATAACTGTTGGCTCACATTCAGTCATAAGATGTTACAATGGTAACATCATGAAAAACTATATTATAATATTGCAAAGAGATTTTTGACATTGATACGATTAAGACAGAGACATTTTAATCACTACAAATATTCTTCATTTTGTCCTTTTTTAGACACAACCCCTTCAGCTCCAAATATTGCTGTCAAATCAGGTCTATGAGAACCAACCATATTAGACTTGAGACAATCTAGATGAATTCTATACACAGGTTGCTTTGCAGTCAGTTTAACTTTTGAGAAAACGTAAATATGACAAACTGAGGTTGTGACTTAAAGAAAAAAATGTAAAACAATAATTCTAATGAATGCAGTGAATTATCTTTGTCTTAAATCAAAAGATTAGCAAAACATTTTTATTTTCAATATATGTATTTAGACTAAAATAAAATTTTAAGGTGCACATGCTTCTTTTAAGATGAGTACTCCATATATTATAAAACTTTTGATTAAGTAACTATAGGTCCTAACAATTTTGTATAAAAATTCTGCTACACTAGGACCAATGTGGCTATAATTTTATTCTCAAAATAGATCTCAATCCCAGTCCAAGGAAATGACAGGGGAGGCACAAATGTCCTTATCTCACTCCTATTTCACTTTTCTTCCATTTTAGCCTTTCTTCTAATCCCAAATTTTAATCTCCTTTTCCAAATTAAAAAAGCCATGAATATGATTAAAAATATAATATGAGTTGCTGAGGAGGAGGAAAAAAGGTCACCATCTTCAAATAGCAGTGAGTCATAAATGTTCTCTTTAAAAAAAAAAAGAAATATTATAGGAATGAGAAGTTTAGGGGGAGCCAGCAATGAGAAAATGTATGTGAAATGTGGGATTGAAATGTTATGTTTCAAGACTCGTCCCTTTCATCTCCATCCTTCTCAGAGGTACAAACCTGGTCATAGGACAGTTGACTCCCCACTATTTAAAGATTAACAATTCACATGACCTGCTGATGTCTGCATATTCTCCAGGATGTTCCCATGCTTTTCCTGATGCCAAGTGACTTTCTCTACATACACATTGTGCTGTGCCTCCTTCAAAGCTCTGCCTCGGCTGTCCCCACCACCCTACTTGCCTCTTCACACCCACCGTGCCTCTCACTCCAGCTAGTAGTTAATTCTCCTCAACTCAATTCCCACCTTACTTCTTCCATGAAACTTTCCTGGGACCTCCTCACCTAGTGAGTCAGAGAGACTTGAGTCTATTCATCAATGGAACTTTTTTCTTCCTTCCACAGAAAGCCAACTTAAGTGAGCTTAGAAGAAGAAAGGATATCTTTGCCACTTGTCAACAATGTTTGGGAAGGCAGTCCAGAAATGTCCATTTTACTGTTTTAAAAACCTGCATAATTACACTTAATATATGGTATTATAACTACTTATATTAGTAACTTCCCTAATCTATATTCATGAGATTATTCTCCTTGGGATTTCTCAAAGATGAACACAATGCCAACATGGTAGAAGTTGAATATATGCTCAATGAATAACGGAAATCATAAAACGTAGATTGGAAAATGATGTCTAGTGGGAATATCCTATGCATAGGAGATATTGTTTATAAGTATAGATAAAAAACTTAACGAATGAAGTTTAGAACAAAAGAAAATTTGATAAAGCAAGGTCTTTAAGAATGGATTATGATTATAGGCTTTCATCTTAGACTTGGAGAAAAAAGTGAGATGCCTTTGGATTGAGATGGGAGGAAAAAGGTAAAGTCAAAACAATGCGAGTGAGGTCAAAGGTGAGGAGATGGGTTGAAAGAGCCTGCCCAATGGCCTCTCTCTTTTCACTAACACAGGAGGCAACGCTCTGCTTCAGAAGAGAAGACATGTATTCAGAAGTGAGGTAGGAGGACTGAGCAAAGCGGTAACTTAAAACAGCTGCTGAGGATGTTGGAAATAGTTTCTTCTGAGAGACAAAGAAAAGTAAAGTGGTGGGATGGTTTTGTTCCTGGATTATCACAGGCCCCGTGCCTCACAGAGCAGCAAGCACAGCCTGGGCCAGGAAATCCCGTCACTGGCGATGCTTCCTCCACCCGCTGCCTCGGCTAGTCTGACAGCATTCCCTCCTGCTCACCTCTATACTGTATCTCCTTTGGCTCCTTTCTTCTTCCTATGAATATGTGTTCGGAAAAAAGAAAACTTCAAAAAAGAAAATTTTCCTTTCATGTAGCTACAGTACCTTTCCCTTCTCAACCCCATAATTTTTGAGAGTAACAATTATTCACTCTCTTGTTTTATGTACCTTCTGTTCACTCCACCATCTACTGCTGTCTAGGTTTCGCACCAATGTTAGGAAAGTACCTTGCAAAGGTCACTGTCCCCTAGTTACAAAGAACCAAAACCTTTTTTTCTCACTCTTCTTTCTGACATATCTGAAAGCCTTAGTACCCACTGATGATCTCTTCTTTTTGAAACAGTCTCATTCTCTAGCTTTGGAGAGAGAGCAATCAGAATCATCAAATGAAAAAGACACTATTGAAGTATGGTGTAAAGACTGCGTTTGACTCCGAGCTGTGCAGTGTCCTCACTGTGTATTGCTGAAGAAGTCACTTGGCCACACCTCTCAGTTAACGTAGCCATGAAGTATATACAATGCCCATGCCACAGCATTGCTTTCAGAAATCAATCACTTAATATTTAAGAAATATTCAACATCAACTAGGCACCATCTTGGATGTCTGGGATACATTAGAGGAAAAAGAGGAGGGCGGGGAAAAAATTCCTTCATTATTATGCCAAGAAAGGAAGAAAAATGATAAGTAATAAGCATGACATGTAGCACATACGTGGGATCTACAGGGTAGCAGTGATATATACAGAAAAACATAATCTATGGAGGGGGAATAGGGAGTCCCCCAGCAAAAGATTATATTGGGGACACAAAAAAAAACCCTTGCTGAGAAAGTGACATTTATACAATTAGGAAAGGGGGACGGGATAATTATCTGGAAATTTAAGAAAAATGTGTTCCTGGCAGAAGAAATAGACCATAAAGGTCAGTGCATCAAATATTGCATGAAGGAGTACAGAAGGAGAAAGGTCAGAGAGGTAAGAAAGAGCAGGTCATTATGAGGACTTTGCTTTTTATGTTAAATGAAATTGAAAGCCTTTGGAGGGTTTTGAGAAAAAGAAATGCCATTTGCCAACATGCGTTCCCAGGATCACTCTGGCTAGTGCATGTAGAATAGACTACATGGAAAGAGAAAGGGTGAAGACTAGGAAGTTCACTGCAACAATCCCAGTGAAAGATGCTAATGTACATGTTGGAAGAGGGTAGCAAGTTATGGTGAGAGGTGAGAAGGAGTTGAACTACGACAGATTGTTAGGGTAGAAATAAAGGCATTTTCTGATTGGGTTGACAGTAAAAGAAACAGAAGAGAAATGGATCAGCCCAAGGAAGGGTTGTGGCCTGAGCCACTAGAAACAAAAGTTGCAATTTCTGTGATGGAGATGCCTAGAAGAGGCAATATCACTTTATAAAATTTATTGTGAAATATTCTACTGAAATGTGAATTTGCCTCCTTGATTGTAAGACTTGAGATAATCAAGACCTTCCTTTTCACATGGCACTGCAGAACTCTTCAAATAATTTCATACGTATAGTCTCATTTTTTTTTTTTACTTAAAAGCTGTTTTGCAGAAGAACAGACAAGACATTAGTATCCCCAGTGTAAGAAAAGCAATGGCTAGAGCTCAGAAAAGCTATTAGATTACCCTAAAACCCTACTGAGGTCACAATGGCTTATGTACTAGAACACTCAATATTTTGTCTCTGCCTGGCATATATTAGATCATATAATGCTTTCTAAGGGAAAGGGCAATTTCTTCAATATACAGTTTTGAGACAACTGCTTATTCATGTGTAGAAGAATGAATTTAGATCTTTGTCTCAGAGCATATACAAAAATAAACTCAAATGGATTAAAACTCAAATACAAGACCTAAAATTATAAAACTACTAGACGAAAACAAGGGAAAGTTCCATGACATTGGTTGGGGCAGTGATTTTTTGTTTGTTTGTTTATGTAAACCCAAAAGCTCAAGCAACAAAAGTAAATATAAAGAAATGGAGCATCTAACTAAAGAACACATACAGATGACCAGAAGTACCTGATCCAGCCACCAGAGTGGCCACAGTGCAGTGCCCAGTCACAGTAGTCAGGGCTCTCTTCATGCTCAGCAAGTGGTAGCTATTTACCGTGTTATTCAAAAGCACCTTCTCCTTTAGTAGAGTTATTAGAGAATGCTGAATTATCTACCTGAAAATGGTTCATCATATTTTCAGACAAAAATTTAAGAATTTCCTCTTTAATAGCCAATTACTTGGCATTTCTATAATCTTTTACATTTGCAAATTGCTCTACAGTCATGTTTATTATATACACTTCACCATATCCCTGATTAACATAGAATAAAATCAAATTAAATAAGTCAGAAGAGGTCCAATGCCTTGTTTAGTCAGTAACTTGGCAGTCAGCAATAGATAGGAATTATACATCCTGGCTTCAATATTTCACAGCAGTATTTCCTCACAGTGTGTCCTGTGGACCATTAATCTCAAGAAATACTCTGTGAGGCAAGAGTTATATAGTCAAATAAATGTAGGAAATTTCCATTGTATATTCCTCACTTGGGAGTTTCGCAATATGTATTAGCATTTTTGAAAAGCATGGTCTTAAAAGAAACTTGCTTAACTTTATTTACACCAGTATTTATGAACCTTACTTAATCACAAAATTCTTTTTTTTTTCTTTTTTAGCACTGCATACTGCTCTGTGATACAATTCTCATATCCATTTATCCCATCTTTTTTGGAAGAATTCCAGTTTTAGCTTGGTACTTCAGCATTAAACCAAAAGCTTTTCTTTTCCGTCTCTCCTTGTTGCTACTTTTGACCAAGTAACTAAGTTCTGACCATCTTTTCCATAAGTGAAATTGATAGATGTGACAACCTAGAAAGACTATCTAGGTAAGAGCACATTTTTCTTTGAGTCACCCCTTCCCATTTCAGCTCGACAGAATGCAGGGTGATGGCTAGAGCTTCAGTAACGGAACCCACCGGAGGCCGGTAAAGACAGCAAAGCTGCAGAACCGAAGAACCCTGATTCCTTGACTGCGGTGGAGCCAGCACACCAGCTACAGCAACAGCCATACGGTCCCTGCCTCCAGACTCCTTTGTGTGAGAGAGAAATAATCCGCAAACTTGTACACATCACAGTTACTCTGTTGTTGACGAATTTATTGTTAACTCAAGGGTGAACTTAATTCCAATTAATAACAGGTAACACCTTCTGTCATCTCACAGAGCTAGTGTGCTTCAGAGGACAGCCGGAGATGCGCTAGTCTAAATGCAGCCACTAGCATGCCACACTGCTTTTCCTGAAACAAGTGCATTTTTGTCTGAATCCAAACAAATGGAATCTTTAAATACATTGGGTATTTACATTTTATTCTAAATATTCCCAAATAGGTAGCAGGCAACTGGAAAGACCAGTATATGTGAAAAATGAGCACTCAATACCCACTCTGCCTCTTGATCTTAAACAAGTACTCTAAATTCTGTGCTTCTGCTTCCCTGAAGGCACAATATGAACTTTACTTATAATGTTGTAGGTAACATTATAATGTTACTTTACTTATAATGTTATAATGGCTGAATGAAATACAGACTCCCCAAACAGTCTAAAAGTAGGTAATGTCTGGCACAAAAGATCTCATTGTTATTAATATTCTACTACTTGGACTCAGAAAATGATACCCCCAAATGTGGTACCTTGACACAACAGAAAATTCGCTCTCCAACCTTACACACTGCGTTTCTGGAGGTCATTCTCCATCTCTTCTCTTCTACAGACCCCATGTGACAGGGGTCCTACCCTTTACCGAGAAGAAAGGAACAAAGACACAACGACACAGAGAAGAGTCTGAACAAACAGGCATTGCCACCCCCTTAGTACTACCATTAGATCATAATTTCTTGTCCAATCATACTGCTGCACAACTGTCTGTTCTTCACAGAACCCAAGCAGAAAGATATAGTTCTCTGAGGGTCTCACGTCACATAAAACTTTGGGCAAATTAATTTGTTATGCTTTATTCGTATTAATCTCTTGTGTTTTGCTTTATAAGTACCAACCACGAACCTTGCAGCATTTCTACAGGTAGCACATCTGTGGGGACAGGCAGAACCAGATCTCATTCTAACGTAAATTCTAAATAAAAATGCCATTCTTGGAGTATTTCGCTTTCAAAAGCTCCCCACTTGTCGAGTAGCTATCTATCATCTTTCTTTTGCCTCTTTTTCGCCATCTTTAAAGAAATTGTCTTCCCTTAGTTTAAACTCGATTTCTTCAATTCTTTACTGTAGCTGGGTTTATGATTGCCGGGAGCTGCATTTTTCAGCAGGGGAGCAGCCCACAGTCCACCTCTGGATTTAACATTAAATGGTGCATTGGCCAGGAACTTGATAAGAGAAGACATCTGAATACTGTACGTGACCAGCCCTAGGGTCACTGGCCACAGATTAGCTGCAACCAGCTCTCTAGGCTGGCCCCATTGAGGGTGGGCTCTAGAAAGGCTGGAACCCTAGCTTTCGAGAAAAAAGAGAACGGTGCATATTTTCAGTTTCCTCTGAACTCACGTTGGCAGCTTTGCTAGTTTGGGACTGCAACCCAAAAGTAATGTTAGAGCGCCCCCTAGTGGTATTTTTGATACTAACTAAACTGTGATTTTGTATAATGCTATAAAATGGGTCTTTTTTAAATGAAACCTAGTTTACACCCAGGAAATACATGCCTATTAACCCCAGGATTCTGCCAGTTAAAGGGCAATTAGTGCCAGCAGCCATTCTTAAGACTTAGAGGACAGGTTTCCCTGGGACCGTCTGGCCTGATCCCCGCCCCCCCACACACACACACACACAGGTAGGGGGGCATATTGAGCCTGCACTGCCTCAGTTTTCTTTCCAGTTTGATCCTCCGCTGGTGGGGAGGCAATCTTACCTCCTGAGATTCCCCGCTCCCACCTTCCCAGGCTGTGAGTGACGATTCATGAGCGGGCTGCCTCATTAATCCACCATGAGCATGGGAGGAGACAACCTTTCTTCTGCTAAAGATTAGAGAGGGAGGAACCCTAAAAGTTTTTAGTTAGCCTTTCTCTCCTTCACCACTGAAAGTCTCAAGTTCAGTCCATATATGAGGAATACCTGTTTATAAAGGTGCTGAAGACAGAAAATGTCACTTTAAGTGAAGAACACATACCCCATCTTTGGGTCAGAAGAGACTTTGAGATCTTGCTCATCCAGGAGGACACATGAGGACGTGCCCAGTCCAGTTTGTCCTAAGCACAGTCTCCTAGGCAGCAGGCACAGGAGACTGAACCAGACACAGTGTAAAAACCAACCTCTAAGTGACACTAGAGGGAGCTATTTCCATAAACAGCACATACTTGGGCCAAAACTGATGTAAAGGATTTCTGAACTGTCCTTTCACCACCTTTTCCAAACCAAAGGACATAAACTCAAGTCTGTTTGAGAGCCATGGCTCCCCTCTTTTGTGTGGCAGTGATCATGTTCCGGGCCGTGCAGACACACATGGTTTATTGAGTGGTGGCTGACACCATCCGTGGGGCTTGGGCAGACTTGTGCCACAAGTCCAGTGGTTCACTTTTCTCCTCACTTTCTTGTTCTTACTCTTAGAGAAGGCTCCAACCCCCCGGGTCCCCCTCTCCACCCAGGTTTGATTCTCATGTGCAGGGGAGGGAATGGGGAATGCACTGATGATTATGCTTTTACTAACAATATAATTTGTGATTGCTAGACAGTGGGTACAGACTTTAATCTGTGAGTTCCTTAAATATAAGTACTAGGTCATAGGCTTTTCAGAGCAAATTTAGATAAAACCTAGCTGGTGCTGGCATGGGAAAAGTCACTTGGGTGATAAATAAAGGACCTGTCTCTATTTGTCCCCTACATTCTCCCACAGGTTAGGATTTCTAAAGTGGCTTGTCCCTCTTGCGTCCTTTCACTTTAAGACAGTTAACACGACCTAGAGAGGCCCCACTCCATGCTATTCCTTCCTCAAAAGAACACAGGCACAGCGAGATAGAAAAGAGCAGTGCCAGATTTGGGTTATGTCATAAACTAATGAATAGTTGTGTCTGATTCATAAAAGGCCATGGCCAAATATATCGAGTGCACTCTGATTTATAAACAATTGTCTTGTGTGTCCTTGTCTGTCTGCCCAAACTTGGTCCCGATGACCAGTTACAAGGCCTACAGCTGTCTCATTTGAGCTCAATGATTTCTTTTTTTCTTTTCTACATTTTTGAGATTTCTATGGAAAAACAGTTTACGTAGGTTAAAATATTTATGTTTACAGTGTAAGCTGGCTTATAGATAAAATAAGGGTCATTTAGATTAAAGACATCCTTCAATCCAGGTTGCCAGTCAATCAAGATGATATCGAGACTGGTTTTACAAATACAATGCTTATTCTTGCCTATGTACAATAAATTGGGAGTCTTTCATTGGTAAAAAGAAATAATGTGTTAATTGTTAATAATCGAGTTCTCACAAGTCATCTGAAAAATTAACTAAATGGGGACTCCTTAGGCTTGGGAAAACTGCTGGACAAGACTCCCCTTGGTGAATAAAGAAGCAGCTGCCCAGAAAAAATATTATTCTGGTCTTTGTTCACTAATGGGACCCCCCCCCAGTAATTTCCATAGCCTTATGAGAGACACACCCCAATAAATATTACTAAAATAGTATGTTTACATTGGTTATCATCAAAGGGTTAAATTCTAAGTATAATAATGTAGTAGTTAAGTTCTCTATAGATAGAACAATAAGGTTATCTTATTAAAATATGCTCTTAGTATAAAACTAAATTAAGAGACAAAGGTTTTCATATAGCTGTGACACTCATTATTGCTGATTCCATGGTGTACTAAATGTATTCATGCCTTCTGAGTGTACAGGTTTTCAAAAAATACAAAACTAAGATTGTTTATGGCCATAAGCTTTTTTCCTTCTAAACTCAGATATTGGCCTTTCTCTTGTGTTCCAGCCACTTGTAAAAAGAGGTACATGTCAAGTCAAAATAAGACCACCAGGCAAATAATAATTTTCTCTTTCAAAGCTTATATAATGTATATGTGTTGTGACACTTAGAGATACTTGGGTACTAAACAGTCCAGACAATGTCACACTAAAATTAAAGGTTAAACATTAATAACTTAGAAGGTATATCTATAGACAGGGATATTGTTTGATGGCACCTTATTAAAGGATAACAAATAACAGATTTCTTCATGTTGTTTAATATCTTATATAACTGAATAAAGAGCTACTCTATACTAAGATGGGACATTTAGGTGTGTTTCAAAAATAATAATGTCATCATGATTGTCATGCTAGAATGCTATATGGTTACTGATCTCAAATTTTTCTTGTAGAAGTTTATAATTCTTACCAGTTTTAAAGACTAATTCTGAGATAATTGTTCTAAGATAGTTGTCATCTTTTCTAAAGACTACTTTAATAAACTCTGTTCTAAAGGTTACTCACATAGACTTAAGAGAAGAGGTTGTTGGCCCCTATAATACTCCTACTGTCAGGGTCAAAGGGGCCTACTAAACAGAGCTGCTTCAGGACCCGTGCTTCATTCATGAAGCTGTGGCACCTCCGCAGCCAGCTGTGTCCAGTCCCTACACTTTAGTGACACAGATTTCAGCCTCAGCCAGCTTTTCTTCTGTCTTAGATCTTAAAGATGCTGGCCAGGCCCCTTTACGAACTTCTTAAAGAGATCCAGGACTTAGACATCCTAACAGCAGCACAAAGAAAAACTAATACAATTGTAAAGCTGAATGTTGTGTATGCATTTCTGATTCTTCTGCTAAAATCCCGATGGCTGTTCAAGAATGTTAGATGACAGGTTAAAGCCATGTCAGATTCTAAAATCCCTAAACCTTTCCCTTACTCTCTTTTTGGGAGGTAGTTGGCTCTTCCTGTTAAAAACAGTGGTTGGCCATATTAATAATCTTGCTTCTAATGTTTGGCCCATACACAATTAACTGGCTCTTTGCTTTTGTCTCTCCCAGATTTGAAGCTATATGATAGTCTAGATATCTAAACAAGATCATAAAATTAACTGCTTCCACTATACTGCTGATATAAACAATCTGCTCTTGTTGGGTGTCCAACAACTAACGTTTGTGAGACCAAAAGTAAAAAGATACCTGGGCTAAAGAGACAGCCAATATTTTGGCCCTGGCTTACCAAGGTCGACAAGGACCCAGCACATGAGGGGGCCTTGCTACAAAATCCTACAATCTTGGTAAGTCACACAACCTCCTGAGCAAGGAGATTGTTAGAACCCTGAAGACAAACAGGAGTCAGCCAGTGTGCATCCTGCAGAAGGAGGGTCACTAAAGGGAAAACTGTTCCCATGTTTCTAAGGAATACCATGTGGTCTAGCACAGACCGTGATCTATCCTGGCAGATGACACATTTGACAGAGGATGAATTAAGAGCTAAGAGGCTCTGATCACGGCCCCAGAAAGAAAGCCTGAGGAGACTTGACCTTGACATATTATAAGGTAAATTATTATGTTTAACAAAGGTCTCACCTTAACTTGGTTTTGAACATCCAACAACAGGAGGACATAGCCAGAGATATAAATAGTAATGATATAAGCCACACATATGGGGGAATCTCCAATCACTAACCCCCTGCTAAAAATCCTAAGGGCCAGTTGGTTGCAACTGTTATTCCAACCCATTAAAAACAATATCTAATATAGCTTCTTCTCCAGTCTACCTTTCCATCCTGTTGCTCACGCTTTGGTCATACATGCCTTTAATCTTTTAGTAAACCTTCTTTTTTCCCTTTGCCTAGAGGATGCCAAACCCCAAGTGTTCATACAGACAAAACTCACTGTAAAGCTTCCAGACGTCTTCCACTGAGGCCCATTGGGCAAACCTCCCTGCTGAAGATTTCCATCCACTGCTCCCCAGCCACAACCCCATTCAACTTGAAGAAGCCAGATCGGTCTTTGCCCATTTCCCCAACAGCAGTTGGATGGTTGTCTCAGAGAGGGGAATGTAGGGACAGGGGTGGCCATAGTTAGGGAAAAGGTAGGGTAAAAGCCTCATTGAACATTATTAAAAATTGATAGACAATTTTGACCTCTACAGCCAGATTCTGAAAGGTAAAGATACCTATAATCCAATAGTTAGAAACATAAAGGCAGCTAGATTCCAACAGTTAAAGAGAGAAAGGGAAAGGGAACTAGTTTGGGGGAAGGGAACTAGTGTGATTAACATAAAAATCACAAACTCTCCCTGAATTTGATATTTACATCTACATAACCTGGCCTTAAGGCACTGACCGATAATCTTACTCTCTAGGGCATATATGGCTAAGAGAAATCAAGGCAAAGGTGACAGACTAGCCCAAGAGCCAATCAGATTCCAAGGGCCTACACAAGGAAAAACCCAATAAAAAGTGACTACAGGGGTTGGGGATTTAGCTCAGTGGTTAGAGTGCTTGCCTTGCAAGCACAAGGCCCTGAGTTCAATTCCCAGCACCAAAAAAAAAAAAAAAAAAAAAGGGACTACAGAGAAGGATCCACATGCATTTCATTTTCGAATGCTCCCTACTCATCAAGTAGCTATCTACCATCTGTCTTTTCCCCCTTTTTCACCATCTTTAAATAAATTGTCTTCTCTTAGTTTAAAAAAAAAAAAATGCCGTTCTTGTAATCTTAAGAGGCTACTATGGAGCCTTTGGGGCACTCATTAATTCTATATCTTCATATTAAGGTGAGATCATACCTAACCATCCTGGAATTCTAAGTTGATCAGTTTATAAAGGCCTTGAGTTACATAAAATTTAACCTCATCTTTCATAGAATATCAGGGTTTAATAGTCCTTACTATATAAAAATTGTTCCTTAGAATTAAATTTAAATGTTTTACCCTAATTTAAGTTTCATGTTCTCCTGTGCATACTTTGATAGCAGAAAGCTGGTACAAGTTGCTTTAGAATTCACCCTTTATGTAAGTGAAGATAGTTCCTAAGAAAAACTCATGAATATTGAGCCTAAAACTCATACTTGCCATGGCAACTGTTGTTTCTATTTAAAAAATAATAATAATATTAACTAACCAATGAGTACTTTCATGAACATATATAGAAGTAATTCTCTTGTAAAGATATGGATATTTAGAAATCTATTTATTAAGAAGAGATGTTAGGTAACAAATTTGCAAATCAAAACATGTTTTAAAGCTAAAATTATCATTTCTAAACTACATAGCTGAAAAAAATAAGATTATTAGCTAAAATGGGTATGTACATTATTCAAATGATATAGCTAACATTTTAAGCTTAAGATAAATGAAAATCAAATGTCTAATTGATATTCATTTATTCTTGTCACTATATAACCAGAACAGCACAAGCTAGTTTTGTATGGCATCATTCATAGGAAGTGTTCCAACATCCTTTGCAAAATTAAAATAAGGCATAATATTAATTTTGTTTGTTTTCTGTTTCTAGGACATGTCTGACATATTTTACTAGATATATTCAGTCTCAGGTTGCTATTTTTATTGTAAATCCTGATGAGGGTATTAGCATTGCACTCAACAGAATCCATCAAATAATCAATTTTCTTAAGCCTATACAAAATTAACCTAGTAAAATGAAGTTGCTTAAAAACGTTAATTAGATGTCTGCGTTTGCTTATCAATCCTGATCCCTTGTGTACTATATAAGTGCATTAACTGTACAGAATTTGTTGGCTCCATTTGTCTCTACTGACAAACTTTACAAGGTCCGAACCATAAGGGAAGTACTTCAAGTTATGAGTAAGGGCCACTGAGATTACCTCTTTGATAATTATCAAAAATCCATTTTCATATGAAAATATATCATGGATAATGAAAGTGAGTTTTCTTACTAATAGAGAAGGGAATTATAAATAAAGAAAGAAATTCAAAATAAAACCTGTGGTGCTGGATTGGAAAAAGTATTATGCATCAGTCTTCAATATACATGTGACATGGTAGCTATAGAAGCTAATACAGTTATGTGTGTATGTGTAGGTTAGTTTTACATCCACATATCTCCTAGCTCTGTGCACTGAAAGGGCTAAGAAGTAATACTATTCCAGTTGCAATGAAAAAACCTAACTCCCAGATCTTAGTTGGTAGTGCCATCCTATGATAAAAGGAACCATGGCTTGTGAAGGGATGGTGAATTCCAGGACTTCAGCAGGAAAAAAATATTATATAACCTTAGAATAGCTTGTAGTCCCAGAAAGAAAGCAAATGGAAGAAAAAAAAAAAAAAAGAAAGAAAAGTTGAGGTACAAGGTAGATCTTAAAGAAATTCTGAGTTTCCAAGATTTTCCCATGTGTTTATTCCAATTATATTTTTCTTTATATTTCATGAAATACTAAAAAAGTGAGAATCACCTTATGAACTTCTTGTTCTAGGACTGAGGAGAAAAAAATTGTAAAATACTAAACTATACTTCTTCACAAATTTGCCCTCAACTTCTCATGGCCTTGCTTTGCAATGTAATAATTCTCAGGTAGGATCTAATAAAATACAGACATCCAAACAAAATGCAAATTCTAAAAATCTGAAAACCTGAAAAATATGAAAACTCTAGACTTTTTTTAATTGAGGAAAATGTTATATATTGGGAAGACCTTCTAGATAAGGAATTGAATTTATTTTTAATCTGCACATTTGACTTTTTTTTACTTTTACTTATATAACAGATAGATTTTTGCAATGGGTAAATGGCTAAAATGGCATAGAGAAAATTACTAACTCTTAAGAGATTATGAGTGCTTAATTTTCCCAATGACTCAGTTCTTCACATTTCTATTAAAATCCCAAAGTATGAAAGAATTCATGAGAAAATATAAAAATCCTGAGAAGCCCCTATATTTGAAACCGTGAAGCACCTATGGTATGCTATCTTACACTACTGGGTATTTTACAGCTTTCACTGGACAAAAAATAGAGTCTGTAATACTAATGGTTTAAGTACTTGAGTACTTTCCCATTCAGTTTTGCCCGTAACTAAGCCCTGCAGTGTATGATGGAGTAGGAGTTACAGCTACTATCTTACGCCCTCTGCCTCACACTGCCTTCTGCCTCAGTGACACTCCTTAAGGACAAACAACTTGTCCTTGTGTTCCTGTTCCCAGGCTATGCAGTTCTTGGTATACAGAAGAGGTTCAATAAACACGATGAAAATAAATTCTTCACAGAGGTGGAAGTTAAGGTTCAGAAGGACAGGGGTCTTGTCCAAGGAGGAAAAGCAAACCCCAAGCCCCATGACTTTGGCAGTCTACTTCACCTTGCCCCTGCTCAGCTCTGGAGGGCCCCTAACTCCAGATTCTCCTGTCAGGCAGCTGAGTACGAAGACTGCAGATTTCTCATATTCCTCAATCAATGTGGTTCAATGAGAATGAAGCCTAATTAATGGGATATAATGTTATGATCTATCCATTTAGAGATGATGTTAACATCCTGTTCAAGTCAACTAGTGAGGAAATTTCTGACTGTTGCCTTACCAGCCAAAGCTGCTAAAAGGGGTAATTTTCTGTTCCTACATGATTTAAATCCCCCGAGATCCATTTACACTTAATGTAATCTAAGAACAAAAATGAACACTGCTTCCTACCGTGTGTACTTTCAAGAATTTGCTGTTCAGCCAGATTACAAAACAGACACCTTTCAGGTGCTTCTATGCCAATTAAGAGAAAGCAACTTCAGTTATGATTAAGAGTATTTAAGCCAGGTGCGATTTCCTGGCTTCACTTAGCCAAATCCCCTGACGACTCTTTGCATATAGCGCTTCTCAGTTTGGTCTGATCGAGGCAGACTGGGCACACACTTCAGTTATGGTGGCACAGCAAGCTTCCAAAAGAATCTTGTCGGTGCAATTTCACATAATGGGCAGGCAGGCATGTTCTGCCAGTTAGGGAAGGCTTTTCTAAATCTCTGCCACTGAAAAGGGTTTTTTATTCTGAATTCATTTAAAGCCTCAAATGAGGCTACAGTGGTAAATATCACAGGAGAAAAGTCAACAATGACAGCCATGGTTCTCAAAATACTTTAGTTTTGTCCGCCAAGCCACTCGGGGAGAAAACTTAGAGTTCTGTGCTGCATTTCTGCTCGTTGCTCTCAGGTAAATGAGTCAGAATAGTACGGACCAATTACTGTATTTTTATTCATGAAAACTTATTTATTTTTACTGCTTCTAAATAAAATGCATAGAGGAAGGGGAATGACTTTTCATTTCCCTATGCATTTTATATTATTTGAATTTTCTAATGTAGTGCAACCTTATTAATTTAATATAAAAATTTTAAAATTTAAATCATGGACATATTTCCAAATAGTCAAACACAAGTAATACCTGCTGGCTTTCAAATACTTATTTATGAAATTAAAGAATAGCAGGCAATCCCATCACTCAGCGGTGTCAACTGGTAACACCTCCAAAATACTGTATTATATGCATACCTTAAATATTTTTAAACAATTTTCTAAAGAATATACATTTATCTTGCTTCCAAATTTTGTAAGTATTCTTTAGCACCATAAATAATGCCATATAAACACTTACACATGTCTCTGATTAGTTTCTTAAGGTAAGGAGTTTGAAAAGCTGCTGATTTTAAAGCTCTTAGGACATATTACCAGCTTATCATGCAGAACATTGAGTCAGCATGTATACCATCCACTGTAAAGATACCATCAATTTCTGAGTCCTCCTAAATCGAATTTTTCTTTTGTAAAAATGAAAGAAAAAAGACTTTTAGAGTTCTGATTAATGAACACAAACTAGAGCGGTGAGTGTACTAGTGTCATCTATGTTTAAATTCCTTTCCCTAGGAGAAAGGAACTGTTATGGCTTATGTCTAGATGTCCCTCCAAAGCCTTCTGCGGTCATAGGTAGGGCTTTGCAGAGGTGGATCTAGAGTGTGCAGTTACTAAACTAATCCACTGATTGGTCTGGCATAGCTCTGCTGGGATCAAGGATGTAATTACCAGGATTAAGGGTGTAGGATAAAGGGTGGGAGTGCTACCCACCCTAAGGACAGGTAGCAAGGATAAAATATAAGAAACAGAAAGAGGCTTGTCCATCCCTTGCTAGCTTTGCTACCTCCTGCCTACCATCAACTGTTTCTCTTCTACAATGGCCCTCTGCCTGCCACCCTGCCTTGGAGCAAGGCCATATGGATTGACACCTCTGCAAACTGCAAGCCAAGTAAACCCTTCCTCCCTTAACTTTGGGTGTCCGGTATTTGTCTCAGCAATGAGGAAAGTAACTAAGACAGGAACTAACTACAGTTTGTTGGATACTTACAATAGGCCAGGTATTATGTGAAGTGCTTGACATAAGGCATTTTGTTGAATCTTCAATAACAACCTTAGAAATAGGTATACAGTAATGTTCACATATTACTGATAAGCGTTCGAGACTTAGCAAGGTTGAGAATCTTTGCCAGCTTTACCTACACAATAAGCTTTGGCGCTGGGATGTGAAGGCAGATTTGTCTGACTCTGTTCCTTTCTCATCTAGGTTCAATGTTCTCCACCAGATTTCCAGCTGTTTACCTTATAAGTGACACAAAACCTTGCTGAGTTCCATATAATGCAAGGTACTTCTGGTCTCAGATTCTAAAAAAAATTATATCTAGCCCAATATTTACATCATTTATTGAAAACACAAAGTAATTACAGAGGAAATTAGAATATTATTTTGCAACATTTTCACATAATGTGCAATTCAAGTGTTATTCATATTCTGTAAGACTCAAAGTTTCAGACAGAACTTTTCAAATGGACTTAGAGAAAATATATTTTTAGCTGCATACTTTGGCTTAAATATTTTAAAAAGAAGTTTAACTTATAAGAGTATTGCCTTGGAGAAATAAATGCCCAGCAAAAAATAAAAAGGCAAAACGAGAGCTAAGAAAACAATGGTGTACATCAGGGAATAAGCACTTAAGAACAAGAGTGACAATTTCTACTGCATTGTCACATTGCATATGCCCGAATACCAGCAAAACCTTCAGTTACAAACTTAGCTGCCAATTATATCTGTTCTTCCACTTAGTGTTAATGAAACCGGAGCAGGAGGGAATGCACATGTGTTTTTGTTAGCAATAAACCAGTAACTTGATTTGTTCCAACTTTTTGCCTTTCCTTTTTTGACTACACTTCTAGATGTTTTCATGTTGGAATTCAATCATAGAATAATCATTTTTAAAAAGAGTGTTGTCCCTTGATCATTCTCAATGCAGCATCATGCTCAAGTACAAAACTTTAAATTTATGACAAAAATGATTACTCCTCACCCTGGCACTATATAAAGCAGAGCAACACAAAGATTCTACAATTTTTTTCCAGACTTTTCCCTCCACTGTAAGACAGTACTGACAAATCTCAAATGATAAATCAGAAGATTATAAAATCCACTATTTCTTTTTATTTTTCTTCATTTAAAAAAAGATTTATTTTTATTAGTATGTGTTTGTGAAATAGGATTAGGGCGTGGCTAAGCCTGGCTGGCAGGGGACGGTGACCTGGGGGAGTGGCCTGGAAGTGACGTCAGCCTGAGGTGTGATTTTCAAGCACCAGCCTTCACGTGGACTGCAGGAAGTTCTCACGAGATTCCGTGGGAATTCCATTCGATAAATACTAGCAACACCTGAAGCAAGCCCCTCTTTTTTGCCTCTACCGCGCCACCGGGAATGAGCTCTCCTTTCTCTCCCATGGAAGATGATGGCTGCGTCCCCAGCACCGCTGCTACCATGCCTGTCTCGTGGTAACCCCTGCCGTGCCTTATAGGCCCGGTCCCCATTTTGCTGTATCTACTGTTATGCTCAACTTTCCTTTTCTTCTTTTCTCTATACTTTAAATAAAACTTTAGAACTACTTTTTGTCCCCCTCATTCAATTCTTTGCTTGAGGAGGGAAAGAACCCAGCAATATCGGAACCCGTCCGATAACATTTGCAGTACATAGTGATGACATTCATCATGGGGAGTTAGTACATGTACATGATACACCTTGATTCTTTTTTTCATTACTTTTCTCCCTTACCCCCAACTCTTGGTCCCTGGTTCTCTTTTGCAGAAGATCTATATTATAGTTTCTATATTCCCTTCAGTATTGCAACCTGCTTTTAAAGTATGTGCAGTGCTTTAATTCTTATAGGAACTTCATAAATTGCTAATCTTATTTTTCATTTCACAATTTCAATTTACAAGATAACAAAGTAAAAGCCAGAGGTGGGGGGGGGGACCTAGGAAAATTCTAGTCATTTATACTTGGGAAAAAGAATTGGATTTTTTATTTTGCTTTGTTTTCATTTGGTTTAGTTTAGTATTGGTTTGGTTTTCTTTTTCTGTTTGAAAATGCATGTTCAAAGAGAAAAACATTTCAGAGCAGAAGTACTGCTGTCATTCCCATCTAATCTGATAGATGTTTGAAAAACAAAGCATCATTCTTATTTACCTATGCTGCAAGAAATCGGTCTTAATCATACTTCGAGAAAAGGCATCTCCCAAATCCTAACACTGAGTGCACAGTGAGTTATCTTCAACCTAAAACCAAGCTAAAAATGTTCATCACCTCCCAGTATCCTGCCTTCCTCACAGAAAATGTCCCCAGGGCGCCCATACTGTGTTACCACAACACTGATCTCAACAGAAGCCCTAATCTTTCAATCCCCTGAAAGAAATCTCCCCAAATAAACAAAAGCTTGAAAAGCACCCATTACTTTTACTGAGGAGTCAGGGTTTTTAGATTTGGCAACATCCAATCCAGTAACTAAAATGAATGATTTCCAAACAAATACAACGGCATCCATTGTGTACTCTATTGAAAGAAAAAGAATGGATGATTAAACAATATCTGATGAATTCCCACAAAAAAGAAACCACAGAAAAATTCTATTTAATGCAATTTGTATTGGGAGAATGCATCCTTCACCTCTCTGAGCTTACTGAGAATGTAGTCTCATCCAGCCCCCACGTCTGTGCCTCTGTAGATGCGATGTTTCCGAAAGTGATAATTCTGTCTTCAGAAGAACATGTAAGAGGAAGGATGCCCATACTCTCTCTGGCAGACAATGTTCATTAGAATTCCCAGAGCTGAGGTCTCTCACCAACTCAATTTAAGCAACTTTTTTACTTAACACTTAGAAAAACTATAAAGAAAGAATAGATGGCCTTCCAGCTATTCCTAAATTACCCCAAGAGTAACACAACTCTTCATTTCTGCTGGGTAGGGAATCCACTTATTTTTCCACAGGAGGGTTCTACTTTCCATTTCATTTTTTTTGACAGCAGAATGGATCTTCACCTACTGTGATTCAGGCCTGGGCGCACTGTCAATTAGAGCAGAAAGTGGCTTCTTAACATTTTCTCCACATCTTTATCCAAATATCTGGGGTGGACATCACACACTTTGGAGGCTGGTGCTTATGCACAATCTATAATACATCCTCACTACATTACTAAATTAAGGACTGAAACATTGAAAACCATGAAGTGGGTACATGTTACATCCCAGACCATGAAAACACTGTGAGCCAGCCCTGATACTAACCTTCAAAATGAGAGTTAAATCTTAGATGGTGGCAGAGTGGAGGGAGAGGCTCAGGGGCCCAGAGAGAGAGACCCAGCGTTTATACCACTAGGTATAGTTGTTACCTCTTAGAAGTAAGAAATACTTAAATACTTTAAAGATTTTATTTGATGTTCTATGTGTTTCAGAAAAGATAATTTCAAAGTGTTTGCAGTAAGACAGAAAGATAGAGACAGATAGATAGATGCATAAAAAAACAAACACAGTGCTTACAATAGTACTAGGCACTTGTCTTAGTTAATTCTTTCTCCGTGCTAAGACAAAATACCCGACACCCAAAGTAAAAAGAGGAAAGGTTTATTTAGCTCACAGTTTGAAGAGTTTTCAGTCCACAATCACCTGGGTCCACGGCAGGGTGGCAGGGCAGACAGGCAGAAGGCAGCAAGGTAAGCAAGGGACCTATGCAGCTTCTTCCTGTGCCTTGTATTTTATCCAAACTGCTAGGATTAGGGTGGTGCCAAACCTATCAGTAGATTGATTTAGGAATCACACGCCCTTAATCCTATCATCACACACTCTAGATCCAGCCACCTCTTACCATATGAGGCTTTGGGGGGACATTTAGGCACAAACCATAAAATCACTGTTCTAAATGCTTCATACACATTACATTCCCTTAATCCTAACAATAACTTTATAAAGTACTACTGTTACCACTATTTACAGGTTAGAGAACTCAAAGATTAGCTAACTTTCTCAAAATTACACAAGCAGTAATTGTTAGAACTAGGTTCACATCCAGGCATTCTGGTTCTAGAATTCATGGCTTCTACACTGTAGGACCTCTCTCAATTTTCAGAAAATAATTAAGTTTGTTTTCCTTTAAATCATCATTCCAAACTATTAACTTGATTTATTCTCAGCTACCTCCCTCACCTTCCAAATTCCCTGATTAGGATTATTTTAAAGGCATGGACATAGAAGTTTTTATATTCTCAGGGGTGATTTTATGAATTGTACAAAGTTCTTTGAAATTTCCAGGCATATGTAAATAAAGTTTTGAAACAATATTTAATATACTATCAGGCTGTGCCAAACCAATTTTATCACTACAAAAGCCAAGTTTCAATGGCCTAATAATGCTTTCATTTATTTATTTATTCAGTTATTTACTTATAACATCTAGAGCATACAATCTGTGGGGTTAATCTTATAGATGAAAAATCTCATGGAGAATAAAGGAACAGATGGCATAATTCCAAGACAAGCCAGGAAACTTTGTAGTTTTCTGCATAGCAATCTAAAGTAAAATTCATATCAAAACCCAAGCATATGACTAGTTGAAGCAGGCAATCTGTAGTCTGGGGTAGAGTTTACAGGAAAAAGCATAAGTACCACCAATAAACATATCATCTCTGACTCTAGGGATGTTCCCACGCCCTCTAATTGGTGCCATTCTGTACTAATCAATACGTTACAAGCACCTAATAGGCACTCTTACAAATCCTGGGGAAACAGCTCACACCACAGAAAGCACAGTAGCCCTGAATATTCATACCCAAGTGCAAATGTTAATTCATGCAGTGCTTGCGTTAAACTAGTCTAATTATCTACTGAAGGAATCTATTAAAGCTGTGCTGTCAATCCTACAGATTGGGTTCAGCAAAGTGAAACTGAATTGCCTGCCTTTTCAGCTAATTACAAAAATTCTGCCTGACACGCTTTAAGAATGGTCAAAAAAAAAGTATACACAGCAAGGATCCGCTCCCAATACACACTGCTACTTCTCTTCTTGTCAATCAGGAAAATACAGGACACCATGAGAGGAAGAGAAGCACAGCCTGGGAGAGCATGTGTCCTCTCATTATACCTCCTGCAGTTTCATAAGGAATGTGGAGTGCTGCAGTGACCAGATTTTTAAAAAAATCTCAAGCTGCAAATAATAGGTTTTCTGTTGTATAGTTTGAAACAATGACCAATAATTTTAACACTTAGAGATATTTCTCAATAGCTGTGTTTAGTATGGCTATATATTTAGAAAAATGTTTATAGGATTCTTTTTTCTTTTTGTTTTTGAAGTTAAAATAGAAAAACAGGACTCCTTCCTTATCATCTACCCCACTTTAGATCTCAAATTTCTACCAGCACGTCCCACATCCAGATAATGCTGAGTAGACTTTACTAGGAAAAGAGGAGAGAAAGAAGTTTATAACAGAGTATCTAAAAAAAAAAAAAAAAATCCAAAGTATTGTTTAGACTGTGGCCTACTTGCTGTCAAAATCAGATAATCTTTTCTCTGCCTAGAAAATGTTCATTATCTTATTGCTCTGTCTAAATAGGTTTCTCATGCTTTCATGATATACCCAGATGTTAGATTTTGCAACATCCTCATCCATTGTTAAAACAGGTAACAAAACTCAAATTCAAAATAGCAACCATAAGCTATCCAATAGGTTGACTTGGCATCCGCACAAGGTTTTTGAAGGCAAGGGGTATTTACTCAGATTTTACAAAGATTACTCTCAATAATGAATAAGAGCAATGATTAAGTTATTTGGAAAATTCATTTTAATAATTCACATGTTCGTTTCTTTTCTCTTATATGTTCCAAACATTAGCAAGTCTCAAAAGCCTTTTTATCTAAAACCTATACAGATTTTACTTATCACCTCTACTACTACAACCCTGTTCAAGTTACCATCATGTCTTGTCTATAGCACTGCACCAAACTCTGTACCTTTCTTTCCACCTTTGCTCCTCACTTAATCTTATAGCCCTTCCACACATAAGCTGAAATATAAAAACATATAAACTCAGAAATATAAAGTTCATGTCAAAGTGAAATAAGACACTCACGAAAAGGCAAGTACTGTTTGATTTCATTTATAAGCAGAATCTAAAAGTATCAAACATCAAATCAAAAGCAGAATAAATGTAATTGTCAGGTGTGGGAGGAGAAGAAGAAATGGGGAGTTCAATAGGTATAGAATTTCAGTTTCGCAGATAAAAAATGCTGGAAATCTGTTGTACAACAATGTGATCGTAATGGACATTACTGAGTGATACAATTAAAAATGGCTAAATTTTTTTTTTAAACAACAAAAAAAATCACATCAAATTTTATCTTTTTTTCAGCTCAAAACCCTCCAATGGGTTGGGGATTTAGCTCAGTGGTTAGAGTGCTTGCCTAGCAAGCAGAAAGCCCTGAGTTTGATCCCTGGCACAAAGGAAAAAACAAAACAAAACAAAACAAAAATCCTCCAATGACTTCACATGTTACTGAGTAAAATGTTGAAGTATGACGGTTAAGCCTAATTGTCAACTTGATTGTGTTGGGAGCCACTACGATATGAAGAAAGCACTTTTCTGGCTGTGTCTGGGTGTGTCATGGAGACATGATGTTGGGGTCTGTATTTGTTCTCCGACCCCTTCGTCTCTGACACTGATCCCCCACCATCTCCCTGCTGCCATGAATGAAGCAGCTTTGCTCTGCCATGCCTTTCTGCCACGATGTTCCTTTCTTGGAGACAGCCAACCATGGACTGAATCCTCTGAAACCCTCAGTCAAATAAACTATTTCTTCTTTTAAATTGTGGGTGTCAGGTATTTGGTACTAGATAAACATGAACTTCCCCGCTCTCCTGTAGAGGAGTATGCCAACTCCTACACACCTGTGTCAGCCTCAACTCTTCTGGCCTCTTCCGTCCCTCACACTCTCCAGTTGAACTGATCTTCCCTTCCGTTCTTGAATGCACTAGCACATATCTTTGTAAAGTACACTTTTTCTCCAGAGAGCCACCTCATTTGCTCCTTTATTTTGTGCAGAGCTGTGAACAAACTAATATCAAGCCTGTTATTGTATACTTTTCTCTTGATTGACTTTTCTTCTAACATTTATCATGTCAAGATAAAAAAATTATTTTTTTCACTGTTGTAAACCCCAGTGGCTGGAATCATACATGAAACACTGCAGATGCTCTGTAAATAAATGAATGCATAAATAAATAAGTGAATGAATGGTATGAACTAATGTGATTATGGAAAACTAACCTATAACTTTTTAACCATTTTTGAATAATTTTTTATCCCAATTCCTGACCTGATTTCCTAAGGATCCTCAGTATTACTCCATATTAGTTTATCAAAGTAGATATATTACTCATAAAGACTAGTTTATATATTAATATATGAAGTATAAAAAGTAGTTTTGTCACTGCATATTTGTTTTTATTCTTCTGGGATCAAAATATACCCCAAAAGTGTCATGCAATACGAGCAGCATTGTTTGGTAAAACTGTCCCATAGCACAAGTATTTGATGGTCTCATTTCTGCCACTGGATAACTGTGAAGTAGTCATAAATTACATACTGATTAAAAACATACGCACACCCATGAGAATATATGTGGGTCCAAAGCTAAACTTACTAACTTCAGCCTGCAATCCTGACTGCTGACATGAATTGGTGCCAAGAAGCCTGTAAAGAAGGAAACAAAAAGTAGGAAGTGAATAAAGATGAGAAACATGGTTAAGAAAACTGGAGCAAAAGACAGGGACAAAAGAATACTAAATCTGTAGCAGAGAAGTAAATCAAAGTCCCTTTAAATTGTACTAAAAAATGCAGAAATGCAATATCAGAAGCTAAATAAGGTCATTCATAAGAGAATATCTGTAGCATATTTTCAACCTACTGTGAGAGTAAAATTCATGAATAATATTAAAGGTATTTACATGATCCACTGTTCTCGTGAATAGTGTTTGCCTAATGTAATAAGATCTGGATTGCTTGAGCAAAATACAAATTTGAGGTTGTAGAACCTAAACCTGACTGCCCATGTTATTAAAAAAGATGAATTTTCATGAATACAATAGTTTATATCAATATTATCATTTTGTCTTCTTTATGTTATAGATTATTCTGATTGAATTTATAACTTATAACAATTATACTACAAAAAGGTTCTTCTCTCCTTTTTCAGTATACCTTGGTGTTGGTTTCATTTTTTAAAAAGGTCTTAAAATTCAAATTTAATTTACATAATTTCAATATTCCTTTATAGAAAACAGCATACGAGGAAATGAAATATAGTAGCTCCTAAAGAAAACAGAATGTTCTTCAGTAGACTAAAATCTAAGAATCGTTCCCCTGTCCAATTTCTCTAAAGACACTTTAAAAAAAAAAATCTGTTTCATTTCCTTCCAACTCTTAAAAGTTGACAGAAATACATTTGCAAAGCAAAACGCAAATACCTCTAGCTAAGAAGCTTTTCCTTTTCCTTTTTCATTTTTTTTTTCTTCTTTCTCCTGGGGCATACATTTATATAAAGTACCCTTGAGGGAAGATGAGAAAGAAAGCTCCTTTATTAATATCAGAGTTTTTAGGCAGAAACTTGTTCTCAAATTGTGTGCTTGAAGATAGCTTGTCTTTATAGTTTACCTTTTTTTTTTTTTTTTAACTTGTGGCTTATCTCTAGATGTTAGAGACACTCAAGAGTAGTTCAGATGCTTTCATGGAAAGACTTGTTTAACCCTTTATTAACATCATTACATTAGTTCAACTAAGAAAAAAGGTCTGATGAGTGAAAGTGACAAGTGAAAGGTTTTTTATTATTCCCTCCCTCTTCCTCCAGGCACAGGTGTGGGACACTCTCCCAGTCGTGTCAAGGACTGGTCCCTGTTTCTCAGGAAATCCCGAGGCAGCTGAGAAAGCTGGCAGCCGCAAGGTTAAAAGTAACCCTTGGGGGCCTGTGAGATGGGACACTGACCAGAACACCAAGCTCCTTGAAGAGGTCTTATGATTCCCACAGATAGTTTAGAGTGTTCTGCTGGCCAGATAATACCCTAACTGTTGAATGCATTGTTAATCCTTTCTAGCTCAAGGTCTTGTTGTGTTCCTCCCTGGACTTACTGATTATGTTCTGCACGGACTCTGCACAGACTGTGCCCTATATAAACATGCTGAAAAAGAAAGTGCCTTAGAGTCTCTCCTCTTTGGCTCCCTGTGCCTCACTGTCCTGTCTCTTACTTTCTCCAATGTAGCTGCGCCCCTAGTTCCTGGACTTGGGAGGTCCACACATGGTGGGTGATGAGACCTTTTCTCTGCCTGTTTTCACTTTACTGTGGTATAGGACAGAAACTCTGGCCTCTCTGATTCCATTTTTAGTTTTGTTTAGTATTTAGTTTTGTTTTTGTTGGTTTGGCACCAACGTTATAGAGATCTGAAGAAATCAATCTTGTGTTTTCCCTATAAGCATTCCTATAAGCATTAGATAACTATGAGCAAGTTACATAAATTCAGTGTGGTTCAGCTCTTTCTCTCCATCAAATGGGGAAGTGAATTAGCTATCCAAATGCACTGGGAGATCACGTTAAGTTAGAAGTATGTGTTCCCTTTACGCCAGGTATGTGGGAAAGGACATCCACATGTGATGCTTGGTGTGCTCTTTACTGCAGGTTGATGTAACTGGCTCAGCAACTATTTTGAGTCTCCTCAACTCGACATGCTGTGCTACGGGCTATGGAAGATAAAGAGATGAATGAGGTGTGTTCTCTTTTCTGAAAGAGTTCATAAAATCTACAGGTACATAATCTAGTTTTATATATTCCAGGAATGTGGAATATATAAATGCTAAATATATGAAATATATATAGCAGTCATAATTTGTGTAAAATGATTGGTGATCATAAACCTGTGTATAAACATTCTATCAGATATTAAGTCTTTAAAAAAGAAAATTGTGACAGACTGATTGACAAAATGATCCCAATTCTTCAGCCTCTGTGACAGTCAAGCTTAAGCATCAACTTGATTGGCTTGGGAGCTCCCTAAGGGATTAGTACAGCACACTTCTAGTATATCTGGGTGGGTCATGTAGACATGATCTTTATTTTTTTCCAAATTTATTTTATTTTAATGGTACATTTTAGATGTACATGGTGATAACATTCATCATAGGGGATGTGTACCAGTACATGATATATTTTGTTGCTTCTTTTTTTCCCATTCCCCTCCCCTCCCTTAACCCCCTCCTCCCTCCTTGGTTACAAAAGCTTCGTTTCTACTTTTTCTTTCCATTTCTTATTTCTGACATGATCTTGAGTACCATGCCTGGTTCCTGGCTCTTCCTCTCTAGGACCATTACTTTGCTCTGCTTCCCAAAAGCCATGATCTAAGTTTCTCTGTGCTGCCACATCCTTCCACCATGATGTTCCTGCCCTGGAGCCAGCTGACCATGGACCAAATCTCCTAAAGCCATGAAAAGGAAACCCTTCCTTCTATAAGTTATGTATGTCACGTATTTGGATGAGTGACAAAAAGCCAAGTAGTATACTCTTTATTCATGCCCTGCGCAATATGACCAGCTCCTCCTTTTCCAAAAGTAGAAATTATTTCTCTCCTCCTTAAATCTAGATTACCCTTGTAATTGGCTTTAACCAACAGAAAGCAGCATAAAAAATCTGTGTCTTAGGGTCTCATAAGGCTTTTAACTCATTTGCTCCCTCCCTTGGTACCAGCCACTAGTATGTGAACAAGCCCAGGCTAGACAGCCAGAAGATGATATGTATATACAGCCCAATCACTACCATGATGCCAAGCACCAATCAGTATAGAAGCAGACATGAGTAAGCTTGTCCTAAGCCAAGCTTTCTCTGATCTGCAAGATTTCCAGAGATGTGTGTGTGAGCCCAACTGAGATCAGCTGTCCCAGGTCTGGATAAGCAGAACTCTTCATTTGACCTACAGAATGATAAAAAATAATATAATCTTAGTATTTTTAACTGTTGAGTTTTAGATAATTTATTACAAGTACTGCTGTGGCAATACATAACTGATATAGGATAGTGGATACAGCATGTTCAGATGCATGGCAAGCTGTGACTTTGCCTGCTAGTAAAGCACTACTGCATCTATATAACTTTGTGTGTGTAATAGAATAAAAATTCTATGAACAGAAATTAATAAAAGAGATAATTTTTGACAACCCAGAGAGACCTGGAGGATAGTTTGCTAAGTGAAATAAGCCAGACACAAAAAGACAGTATTGTTTGATCTCACTTAAATGTGAAATCTCAAAAAGATGAACTCATTGAAACAGAATACACCAGTAGGTGACAAAAGCTGGGAGTGGAGAAAATGAGGAGAGGTTGATCAAAGGTTTCAAATTTTTAGGTACAAGATGAACATATTTAGGGGATTTAATGCACAACAAGGATGGAAACGTAAGTTCAATAAGAGTATGAATTTTTTTTGTATGTGATTTGTTCACTATTATAGTCCAACCATAAGGAAACATGTTGGACAGAGAAAAGAGCTAAAAAATATTTGTCGAAAAATAGACGTACTTATGCTGGGGATTTAGCTCAGTGGTTGTCTCACAAGCACAAGGCCCTGGGTTCAATCCCTGGTACCAAAAAAAACCAAAACAAACAAACAAACAAACAAAATAGACGTACTTAACCAAATATTTATTACCTCTGAATATAGAATTAAAGCCTCAGAAAAACCATTTAAATACATTCTAGGTAAGTAAGTAGAGCCCTGGGAAAAATTTTGAAAGCCATAATGATTCTGCAATATACTGTGCTGATTTCTTAAACTAGGGTGGTAAGAGCAAGACCAGAAGGAATAGAACAGATAAATTTAGCCTTGTTAAATGAGCTGAGTTTGCTTCCAAAAGAAGTATAGCAAAAAAAAAAAAAAAAAAAAAAAAAGTATAGCAACCTATTCTCCAGAATTTCTTCAACTTTCCATTTCAAAACACAAGTGACAATGTGATAGTGTTTCTAACTTCAAGTATGCAATCTAATTATGGAAACAAGTATCTGGTTAAATGCAGCTATCCCCTCTCTGTATTACAAACCAATTGACAGCAATGTGTGAAGGCAATACAGAAAGGGAAAGAGGATGCAGCTGAAAAGAATAAGTTGGGGTAGAATTAAAGCCAAAAGAAGTTCCAATATGTAGGACTAGGGGAATGATGTGTGATGCAGGAGAAGAAGGAAACACAAAGACCCTAAGACAAGAGAATGTGGTAAATTCTAGGAATTGCAGATAATTCAGTATGGCTACAGCAAAGCTTAGAGGAGAAATGAAGGAAGAAAAGAAAAAGGTGGAATTAGTCCATAAAGAAAATTGTCTATCTTGGTCAGCTTTCAAGTTCGTTGTTAAGTTATGAAGAAACATTGAGGGGTTTTAAACAAGGCAGTGACATAGTAAAGTTTAGCATTTAGAAAGATTTCCCTAAAGGTATTGTGGTGGTTGACTGCAGAGAACAAGAAATAATGTCACTAAACAGCTATGGTGGTCTCAGCAAGAAGTGGTTTTCTAATAGTAGTAGAGATGTATGCGAACAGAACTGATATTTGGGAAAGAAAATGAGTGAGGAATCAGGGAATGGATAGGTAAATTTCTGACTTTGGCAGTTGGTGGGTAGAGGTGCCCTGCATTAAACTAGAGGACAGAGGAGACATAGCAAGTTAGAAGGGAGGTAGTATGCTCACTCTTTAACATGCTGTGTTTGAGATCATTTGAACTGTGAAGTTAAGGTATGCAAAGAGAAGCCATCAATTTATCTAGCATTTTATCTAGTTCTTCATGGTGACTGACCAACAATAAGTGCCCAACAATGTATTTTTGAATGAATGAACAAAAAGCTTAGAAAAGAAATCTGGACTTGAATTTAAAAAGAATTATCATTATCTACTTAGAGAATTTTTGCTATGGAAGTGAATTAGATCAGCTCTGCTTAGAGCATACACTATGAACAATGCTGGACTCCAGACTGACCCTTATTTACAGTGATATAAACATAGAGGTTAAAAGTAACCACTTGGAAACTCATGTAGCAATTTTACAGGGTAATTTTACATATGTTTCAACTAATATAAAGAAATCAGGTTCATATTGGTATCTTGGATGGCTTTGGGTTTTTTTGGTCTTTTCTTCTAGTAAGTTTCTGAAATTTGTAAAATGTGTTTTGTCTTCTGGTTTCACCAACGTTGGGACTGGTGAAAATTTTATTTTAAAAACAAGCAAACAACAATGACAACACTCCTGTTCGATGACCACAAGAAGTCTCAGCACTGAATCAGACCATGAAAGGAAGACATTTATAGCTGTTCCTCTTTGAGCTATTTTCACCCCCTGCTCCTTTCCATCTGGTTTTCCCAACCCAGCTTTACTCCCAACATAAGATCTCAATCATAAACTAAATCCTCTTTGGGGCATTTTATTTATTGAATTTGTTTACAAAATTACTCCTATAGTGTGAACAAAGGCACGACCTTCCCTTGTGTGAGTCTACAGAAAGAGCAGCATGGCAGTCAAAATTCTGAGACAGTCCCTGGAGATACGATCTTTACAACCCTTTAGTGTGGGCAGGACCTATGACTTGCCTTTAGCCAACAGGATAGGGTGAGGGTTATTGCACACCACTCTTAATACATATGAAAGATAGATAGATAGATAGATAGATAGATAGATAGATAGATAGATTGATCGATCTCCTGAAGATTCACTCTCACATTAGCCTTGAGAAGCAAGTCAACTATTAGTTCTAAAGCTAAGGAAACAAACGAAAGTGAATTCTGCCAACAATCCATGGGAGCTGAGAAGTGAATCATTCCCTCATACCTAGCCAACATCTTGCAGCCTTATGAGACTCCAAGCACAAGATCTAGTTAAACCATATCTGCTCCAGGTAAAAGGTACAGTAATAAGTACACATTGTTTAAGCTGCTAAATATGTGGTAGTTTGCTATGCTGCGTAGAAAACTAATACAATGAGACAAATGTTGGTTGGGTTCAGATAAAGAAGAACTGGAGAAAATAGGCATTCATGTCTTCACTCTACCATAAAAGACATGAAGAAAAGAGAAAAATTGTGAGAGAAGTAAAAATTGTTTTGAGATGAAATGAATTTAGGACATTAAAACTAATAGCATATCTAACTTAAAATAAAAATTTAAAAGAGACACAAGTCTATTGTCAAATGCTGGTCCTTGTGACATGAAATATTGTCCAACAGAAAAACAGAAAGGCTGAGAAGAAAAGTCACAAAATCATCTTGGGAATTAAGGAAAAAACAGTGACAAAAGGAATCAACGATGAAGCTAAGTGCCCAAGAGATGTCAAAAACAATAACTATAGGACCATTGTATTTTCTTAGAAAATGGGTGATGTTCTCTAAGGCCTTTTGTTTTGTTTTTGTGGTACTGGAAATTGAACCAAGGGCCATTACACTGAGCTATATCCTTAGCCCTTCATGAAAAAAAAAACAAAACAAAACATTTTTTTTGAGACAGGATCTTTCTAAATTGCCCAGAGTAGGCTCAAATTTGTGATCTTCCTGCTTCAGCCTCCCAGAGTGTAAGGCTTTCAGTTGTGCATCACCATGCCCAAACCACCAAGGTCTTTGTGTAGCTTCAATAGAGTACTAAGTAAAATACATATTGTAAGGAGTTGGGAACGGATGGCTGGTGCAAAATTGTATGTGGTAGTTAATCTTGATTTTGTCAACTTGATTGGCTTGGGAGCTGCCTAGGGGATTAGTAAAGCACATTTCTAGGTGTGACTTTGGGTACTAAAAACAGTGTTTGGCTCCCTCCTTTCTGGCATTGCTCCCTGCTCTGCTTCCCAGCCACCATGAACTAAGCATCTTCATTCCACAACACACTCCCTCCAAAATTTTTATCCCTTGGAGTCTGGCAAGCATGGACTGAATTGCCTGAAACTGTGAGCCAAATTAAATCTCTCTGTCTTCAAGTTGTGTGTTGGGCATTGTGTCTCAGCAACAGGGAAGCTAATACACTGAAGATATTAAATACAGAGAAGTACAACATTTTTTGGAACATAAAGAAAGAATAGATGTTTAATGGAAGTTGGGTGACACAGAGTAGAAGGTCAAAGAATGCATATTTCAACAAATGGAGAGAAAAGAGACAATGCCTGGGAAAGAGAGACAATGAAGACATGACTTCTTGGGCTCAAGTCGAAGTGGTAGCCATAGAAAAAGATGCATTTTACTCTCAGGATGTTAAAGAAATGGACAAAAGAGCATGTTAATCGGAGAGTAGATTAAAAGAAAAAAGGGTCATATTCTTTAATTTCTTGATAAACAAGGGAAGTTGTCTATTCAAAAATGAGAGGCAAGAACGAGACCAGGATTTGGAAGTGAGGGAAGGCTTAGATAGCTCTCATGCAGACTGTTAGAAGATCAACAAGAGATTAATGAAAGGATTAAGAAGCCATTAAAGTCAGGCAGTGTGAATTGGCTGGTAATAGGCCAAGTCTGCAGTTCTGCTCAAAATCTGTTACTGATGCTGGGTAACAGCTAGAAGCAAAGTGGGATTGATGGCGGATTGGTGGCTCAGCATAGAAAGCACAGTGTGCACCACTGCAGATGAGCCCTGTGCACACCACTTGATTGCAAAAGGACAGCCAGGAAATGGAGATTTTAAAAACAGATGGCAAAATGTACTTTCCGCCAGCTATGACACTGGTAAATTTTTAAAAATGTAACCAGTGGAAAACAGAAAATGCCCTGAAGTATTTCAGTACTAAAGCATTTAGCATCTTTTAGCACTGTCCTTAATAGTCCAGCTTATTATCTTAAACAAGCCTTTTTTATTCCCCAGTTCCTCATGTGTTTCATTTTAAAATATGTAATGAATTGTCATTTTCTTAAAATGCTGTAGGCAGAAGCAGGGCAGTCTACTAGAAGTTTGTTTGTAGAGCTTAGCATCCTGATTCCACAATATACTAGTTGCAACAAGAAAGTTAATTCACCTGTCTATGCCTTAGGTCTATGCCTTGGGGTTCCTTACTCTAAGTGGGATAATGATGTGTAACCCCCACTGTGTAAGTGACAATGAAGTGAGACAATTTATGTGATCATGCTTGATACCATAGTTCCTACCCTGGATAGTCAAATATTATTCAAATTTCTTCAGATAAACAATGTGATTCCATATTATTACACTGTTTTCTGAATAAACCAGGAAAAACATTAAGAAAAATTGGAAGATAGAAAAATAAAAGGAGAAAAAAAATGATCCAGAATCCATCATCCAAGCATTAAAAACTTTTAACACATTTATACAAAACATAAATTTTGGTTGCTAGATAAACACAATGCCATAAATTCAATCCCTGCATATTTATATATGAGATAACTGAGGCCCAGAGACTCCAGCTGGCTTTGCTAAGGGAACACAGCTAATTATCTCCACAACTAGAGTAGAAAGAAGTCTTCCAGTTCTAGCACTTTTTCATTCACTGTGATGAAAGAAGTAGAAACAGTGCATTGTTAACAGCCAGCATTTACAGGATCCATTCGGTCACGGGGCACTCTCTACTCTGAGCACATAATCATTACTTGTTATATGTTTACACATATTAGGAAATGAATTAAAAGTATACAAGTGGATCAGCAAAAGGATAAGCCTCCTAGGTATAAGGAAAAACACCTTATACCTATATTCCCAGTGTAAACTAAATTCATTTATTCCAGTACCATACTTTACAAACAGTATGTTTTTACAAGAAAAAAACATTGACTTTTCAACTAACTTTGATATGAAGGATAGGATGACAGCTGCCAGTCACCTGTTTAGTAATCTCTAAAACTCAGTCCCTAGGGCCCTTGTGGATTATTAACAGACCTGAATGATATAAATAAGTTCTCTGAAAAAGTATTTTCACAGATTGTTAAAGGCCTCGAACTTAGCCCATCAACTCTGCACAACCTGGCACAGTTCTGACTAGCTTTCTAAGGTGAACCAGAGAAAAGAAACAAAACCAATCTCAAAATGGTATTCCCTGGAGGCCCGTGGTTGAGTTCCATTTACAGATGATAACTCAGCAAAGAAATAAGTACTGCATCTTCTCCTGTAATGATTTAGACATTAGCTCCCAAAATCTTGTTAGCACAGTTAAAAAGAAAAGAAACATAGCTGTCTGATTCATTTAAAAACAATGAGAAGTTGCAGCTTCATTGAAGAGTCTAGTACGTATTAGCCAGTCTAGGGGCATCTCTCTAGCTCAAAGTATATTTATGTAAAGTGTGTGCTGTATGATGAAGGTAAAGCAGAACTTCTGTGGAACAGAATTTTCACTTGGTTTAATAAATACATTTTATCTCCCTACTTTGTGCCAGTTATTTTAAGTCCCCAAACCCTGCTGTTTATTTTATTTTTTTAAAACCCTGCTGTTTAGAAATCTTTGGTTTTCTGAGGGAGGCAAATGCATAAACAGACAATTTTAAAGTGTTCAGTTGGAAATAAAATGAGGGTTCTATTTGGAGCACAGGAGCAAAGAGGGAAGAGTGGGTGGCACTTAGTCTCATCTTTGGTCCAGTATTCTTGAAGATGGCTAATGCACTAGAAAGGATGACTAAAGAGTTAGCAAGGTGGTAAAAGGTGAGAAAGGCACTCAGGTAGGATCAATGACATCAGGTATTAACCAGTACAGTGTGTTCTGAAAACTACAAGCTCTAGGTATGGGTAAATAATAAAATTTAAGGCAGAAAGTAAGAAAGATGAAGATTAAGAAGTATTTAATATCAATTATTGGAGAGAATCATATACCATGTTGAATAGCTAAAAAATATGGGCTTAATTAGGCCATGAATTGCTAATGAAAGCTACAACATTGCAGGAAGTTCACTTGAGGGAATGTGGGGATAAATGTTAAGGAGACTAGTCTAGAAACAAGGGATCAGCCAGAAGGGTCTAGATGCAAATATAAGGAGAATCTGATCAGAGGAAGTGAAAGCAGAGTGTGCGAAAGGTGCTAATTAATGAGAGACTGTTTAAAGAGTCTATTAGCTTGGAGGGTAACAATGAAATGAAAGAGAAGAGGGAAGAGTCCAGGACGATGCCATGGTTTCCAGCACACATATATTCCTGTCATTACCTATGGTCAGGAGGACCATAAAAAACAAGGAAAGGGGAAAGAAAAGGAGATCTGTTTGGGACACATTAAGCGTTCCGTGCCTGTAAAATATCTTAATGGTCTGAGAGATGGAGGTTGTATGAGACTGAGCTTCTGGGTTTCTCCTGACTGGGATCTTCCTCATGTTCCAGTAGCATGTGGAAACTCTTCCTGGCTGGCAATCTGCCCCAGGAAAAACTAATCCAGAGCATGCAGGCAGAAGCATATCTGCTTTGCATTTAGATGTGCTCCCTAATAGGAAGCTTCTTCCATCCTGGCTGGAAAGCTTGGCTGTACACGGGGACCCAGACAAAGAAGATGATGCTACACATATCAACCGTGGTGCCTCCCAGGACCATGCATGCCCACATTCAGCCAGGCTCTTTCGTCCCACCCTCATCCCCACCATGAGGGACAGCCTCATGAACTGTGGCACTGGAGTGGGCAACCTTATCCCCATACTCTTAACGACAGCACATCTTGTGGAGTCTTCCATTTTTCTGTCTTCCTGTCTCATAGCAGAACCATTCCACTCCAATGGATTTGTACTACTGAAGACCACATTCATGTCCAATCTACCTGTTCCAGAAACCACCTTTCCTCCCTCTTTTTCTCACCCCTGTTGCATCTTCCTCACACTTTCGTCTTGCACTTGCACTTACCCATTGCCCCAGATCCTTTGTTCAGTCTTACATTTCACTCACAACATGAATGATTCTAGCTATAGGCTTTGTTTAGTAATAGATTTTACTTCTTCTCCTGTCTTACTGAGTCTATCACCCACTTTCTGAACTCAGAGACATTTTATTCATGGCAATATGACAGACTGGAATGGAATTTGAGTCTCAGTCCTATCACTCAGATGGGCAAGTCACATAAGTTTACCAGGCCTTACTTTCTTTGTCTGTAAAATGTAAGTAAAATGCTTTCTTTTCAGGATTGTTATAAGAAGAAAATGAGGAAGCATATAAAACCTCCTGGCAGGTGTTAGACAAACAATAAACATTATTTCCCTTCTTGCCCACTCTTAATTCTACCCTCCATGTCTTCATAATTCATTTCACTATTGTTCTTCTGTTTTCATATTTCTAGAGTTTTGTTTCCTTCATCCAGTTCACTGGCTCCTCTAAGCAATTTTTTCCCGGTTTTATTCTCTTAATACAGAGATGGGATAAAACCATGGAGAAAAACGAAGATTATAAAACATAAGCAGTTATAATGTCACTAATTCTTTTAATATTTCTATTTGAATTTCATTCAAAATTAAGTCTCCTGGGGCTGGGGATTTAGCTCAGTGGGTAGAGTGCTTGACTAGGAAACGCAAGGCCCTGAGTTCCATCCCAGGCACCAAAAAAATAAAATAAAAAATAAAGTCTCCCTGACCAGGGTATGTCTGTCTGTCTGTCTCTCTCTCTCTCTCTCTCTTTTTTAATGTCTCTTCTTAATGTCTTTCTATACATCAAGTAGCCATCAATCAAGTGGGTAGGTACCTGGTAAGCTTTTCTAAATCACACCAGTGTGTATCTTCATTGATTAAATACAAATAAGGCTCCCATACATCCCTCAGCATTCTGTGTTGCTCCTGTTGTTTCCACACCCTAAAGCGCAGGTCCTCTGATTATTAGCACCTGTGTGTTTCACCCGCATCTTCCGAGCTGCCTTTTCCATAACAGAAGGCTACAGGCTCCTCTCTGCCTCATTAATATCAAGCGTGGGGCTGTGCGGCTCACCCCAGAAATTAAATTAGGCAGATGCATAAAAGCTCAGGTCTCATAAACTGTTTGTTGTTTCTTTAACAGTGTTCAAAATGAAAGATTTTTTTTTCATCCCGTTTAATTAAAGCATTGAGGAAGTGGCAGGCTTTCCCACAGGCAAAACTCTATCTGCAAATGCATAGCATTTGGTTCTACCATCAGTTAAGATACTCTTAGCTTCAACTGACAAAAAGTGGATGAAAACCTTTTCTTACTTTTTAAAGTCCAGAGGGAGGACTCGTCTGTTGTTAATTCAGCAGGTCAGCTGTGTCATTAAGAACCTAGGAGCTGATACGCCGGAGACAGCATGCCAGCAATCCGTCTCTCACGGTGGCAAACGGTAAGGGTAGTAGCAAGGCTAGGCATGGTTTAATAAAATAGAACTATGCTTACCAAAGAACAGGACTTGCCACTTGTGTATTCCCTTTGCTCAGTGAGGATGCATTCCCAGCAACACCCAGCAGAATTTCTCCAGCACTGGATCATATGTCCATAGGAACCTATCGACAAGAGTTTGGGGAGCACCATGATTAACTTATGCTCACAGTATCTTGATGCAGAACAGTCAGGACTCATCCTCAGGACCAGAAAGGGGCCCTTTTGTGGAGACACCTGAACAAAACTTGTGTTGTATCAGGAAGACAAAAAAAGAGAGACATGGCTGTTAAGATGCAACCAACAGCGTCTTGGTACAGTCCTATGAAACACTGGTAACTACAATTCACTACATAATGCAGAGGATCAGGTTCAAGATTAGAGTACTGGGATCAAAAATTTAAGGAGGCATTTACTGTCAGGTACTACCTCTGAGCTTGGCACAACCCTGAAAGTAAATGCTTTCTTAAATTTTGTGCCTTAGGAAATTGGATGACTTCACCATACTATGGCCCCAACTGTGGACATAGTATTTAGCCCAATAAATAAATTATTGTTATGTGTTAGAAAACCAATCTTGTCTATGATACCAACTTATTCTTAGAATTCAATCACTAGCTTCTGATTCCTTTGTGTAGGGCCTCATCCTCTCTCTTTATTATATACTCTTCTGTATTCAAGCGCACCTAAAGACAGAATTTATTATATTATCGTGTTCTTTCCTCATAACAGAAGAGATACATTTTAGAAACAAACCACTAGGTTATTTGCACATAAAATCTGTGTTAGACTTGAGAGGTTTGAGGCATTTTCTCCAGAATCTCAGTAAGAGAATATAATTCTGAGAGATGCTGGCCAAGGTTGGGAAGAAATTCAGTATTTCAGCCAAGTACATTCAGAGCACAACTGTATCTCATAAACTTCGAGGGCACGATCACCAGAGAGAAGCCACAGAGTACAAGGGTGAAGGGAATGGTGTTGCAAGCCATTAACCTTTGCTGCAGAATGAAGCGCCACACAATAGACTCTTATCACAACAAACATATACTGAGGCGCTAGAGACTGCATCAGCCAGGAGGCTCTATGCACTTGGAGTGTGCACAGCTGATGTCTGTTAGGCTCACTCGTGTGTGGCTGGGCCAGGAGCTCCATAGTCCAGAGTTTCTCCCTGTAAGGGTCTATATAAATCTTCCATCACCCATACTCACCTACACCAATTCTTAAACTGGCAGCATGACTTTTTTTTATGCTAATGGAACATGAATAAACATAAAACAGAGATTTGAAAAGCACTTTGCAGCTTGCTTCCCTGTTGTTCTTTTTTTGAAGTGCTTACTGTTGTTTAAAAGACCTACACAATTTAGTCCCCTGTTCACTTTTTTTTTTTTGGTACCGGGGATCGAACTCAGCGCCTCATGCTTGCGAGCCAAGCACTCTAACCACTGAGCTAAATCCCCGGCCTCCCTGTTCACTTTTGAGCTTTTGTACCAATCAGGTAATTAGGTATTTATTTATTTATTCATTTTTTGAACCAAGAAGATTTATCAGTACATTTTAGATATATATAATGATCATATTCATCATAGTTAATTTGTACCTGTACATGATATATCTTGGGTTCTTCGCCCCCTTCCCCACCCTTCCTTTCAACTCCTCTTCCCTTCTTTATTTACAATAGCTTTATTTACATTTTTACATTTTTCCTCTTTTTCTTTTCTTTTTCCCTTCCGTTCCCCCTCCTCCCTCTCTACTTCTCTTCCCATTTGAATATTTTCTTTCTTTTTCACAATATCTATTATATATTTTTGTCCTTATCTACACTTAGGGTTTCTTATATCAGAGAAACAATTTGATAATTACTCATGTGTGTCTGATTTATTTCACTTAAGAGAATGTTCTCAAGGTACATGGAAAAACTCTAAGCAGCAAAGAGAGGAAAAAGAAGAGAGTCGAGTCACAGGATGCCCTTGAAAGGCAAGCTCCCAGTGACCTAAAGAACTCTCCCCCTCCTACCCCTTTTAAAGACTCTGCCACCTTCTAGTAGCCCAATATTGGTAATCAAGCATTTAATATAGGAGACTTTGAGAGACACTGAAGATCCAAATATAACAGCACCCACAGAAGGATTCTAACAATTCAGAAATTGTTAGAGCACTTGTTGTGTATATAAATGAACCAGAAGGAAACCATTACATAAAGAATGAATGTAATATTCAGAGCAGTTGTTTCACAAGGAAACAGAAAAAATGGAAAATGCTAGTAGTGTCCAACCAGTAATAAACAGTGAAGGGGACACCTAGAAAATTCAAACAAATCTTCTTGTCACTATGTGTCTCCCTCTGTGGAGACAGAGGTATCAGGTAATTGGAATCCTATAACTAACCACCTTTTTTCTAGTTTCCTGATCTTAAAACAAACTCTCTATGCTTTAGCTTCTTATATATTTGACCAATAGAAAAAAGAGTATGGTAAAGATAATAAGAAGACTTAGTTTGCTTGATATTTATATTTCTTTTTGAAAATGAATGCATTGGCATTCTGGTTCATCTATTTCAGTGTTGTATGAAATTTTAACAGTACCTGTTAAAAAGAACCCATAGACATTTTCATATCACACTGTGGCAGAAGCAAACATTGATTTGTGAACAAAGCAATTCATAGATATTTTCTTATCACATTCTGACATGAAATACAAAGTATCATTTACGTTCATCACTACTTCACTAATCTTGTTATTTATAGGGTTAATAATAGAAGCATATGTTACCAGAGCATGAATTATTTATAACTTTATAGCTGTATTTTAACATAATTTTTATAAACAGTCACTAGCAAGTGTATTTTATGTTATACTTTTAAAAATCATTCTGAGAAGTCAACCCTGGGCTCCGTAAGACTATGAAAAGGAAAATGGCTTTAAAGAGGTTAAGAATCTGAGTTACTATTGAGCCAGGCTCATGGCTAATATAATCAACAGAACCAATAAGCAGTATTGAACTTGCAAAGCTAAGAAATAAATCTTAACTCAAATAAAATCACCAAGTGTATGCTATTCTTTTTACTGTACCATTACCAATATGCCCTACCATCCTTAATAGTGAACTGGAAATGCCAAGGATGGTTATTAAGGTGAGGTTGCTGGACTAGGCACTCTCTACAGACCACTTCCACCTAACGTTTTATGATTTTATAATGCTCTCACCTACTTCAAACCCTGGGCACAGTAATTCCATGACTAAACAGGGAAATGTACATCCACAGGTCCACAAACTGTTTTTGTTTTGCCTGCAAGCTAAGAATACTGCATTTTTAAGTAATTGAAAAGTCAAAGAGAAGATGATTTTGTGACACATCAAAATTATCTGAAGTTCGAATTGAATGCCCATTTTTTTTTTTTTGGTATCACAGACACACCCATTCAATTATATACTATCTGTCACTGTTTTGTGCTACACTGTTAGACTTGAATAGTTGACAGATAAAGTGTGTCCTGCAGAACCTATTGTCTGGTCCTTTCCAGAAAAAGGTTGCCAACTCCTGTCCTGGAGGAAGAAAAGTCAGGGTCTGATCCTGTGTGTCTCCATCCCTTTAAGGGTTAATCGTGATACTAAATGTTTCTTTTCAGATAAACCAGATCTAAAATACTTCCTCTCCCCCCTACTCTTACTGCTTTATAGAGAGGTTTCACTGTGCGTTCCACTTCACGAGTTGCATGTCAGGCAAATCATGCATATAATTCACACTTTAAATGAGTTAATTATTTAAGTGCTCAATCTTTTAGTCGGTCTATCAGCCAGCATTACAACGAGGAAATGAATAAACATGAGGGCATTTCATACTCCTCCCTCCCATCGTTCATTAAAAACATTTTGGAGACTCATTAGTCAGGAGCTTAAGCAGCATTTATAGTAGGCTGATAAGATGGCAGGCATTACTTTCCAAACTACATGAGTATCACGTAAATGGAGGGAGTGAAATTCCTATCAGCACAGTAGAAATTAACTGTGACTCAGCCTTTCACTGCCTTTCTCTAGCTCTTCAGGAAAATCTAATTCCATCTCTGTGATTTATTTAAATTGCTGGAAAAAATGGTTAAGCAAATAAAGCACTTGGATGCATAAAATGATGTGTCACTTGCATACCATGGAGTGCTTTCTGTTTTATCGTCAGGAAATGACAAAGAGTAAGGAAAAATGGGCAGTCTTCAAAAAGAATTCAAATTAGAACACTATACTCCCCAAGGCTCTCCTGATGGCAAAAGTATTCTCATATTTTCAATTCATTTCCAAAACACATTGCCCCTTTTAAACACCCACACAAGCAGTGATTTTTGAGTAGCTCACACTGAAAGGCACAGAGTCATCCAGGATTCTTACCTGCCCGTTGGGTCTCTGTCTAGCATATTGTGGCAGTGCAGTAGATAGTAACCTTAAGAAAAGCTCCTTGGGACCAGAAGCTTTGGGTGGCTTTTTATGATATTCATTTTTATGGCCTCTTGTTTTTCTGGTCAGAGTTCATTGTTATGTTCCCTTGGGGCTTATTAATGAGACTACTGTATTTCCATAGAGGAGAAATCACATGAAGGAGATAACAAGGAAGGAGTTCATGCTTCTATTTTTTTAATAATATGCTATGATCTGCAGATTAAATGAGTGCCTTTCGAATGCTTGTAGTTTTCCCAGTTACTCTTAATGTTGCAAATGCCTTGGGCTCAGCCAATGTGCCCAGAGCCAGTGTGGCATCTGTTGCTGAAGGCGGAACAGACCAATTCGTAGACTCCTGATAGCTGCTTCAAGTTCCAAGGGTGAGAGCATATGCCTGGTGAGGAGAAATGTTTATTTTGGCAAGGAGGAGAAAGGACAACGAACTGGGGCCAATGTGAACAGAAAAGCATAATGGAGCCTTGTGCCGCCGTTTGAATTGAAGTCTTCCTGCCTCCTACAAAACGGTAGTACTGGCAAAAAAAAGTACTTCCAGTGGAAAATAATGAGCTCCCTCATTAAAAAGTAATAGTTTTTAAAGTAAATTTCAAAGCATAATTAATGAGTTTATGAAAAGTTCCAGGGAAACAGTAGCCTAAATGTCAGTTTTGAAAGTATATGAGTTTATAAACAACAAAGGACATTTTCTGGTAAGGTTTGAATGCTTACCAAAAACCTCAAACTGTTTTCTCCTTATAACAATTTTTTGCTACTTTCTTTACCAACTGGCATTGATCATTTTACTCTCAAAAGTATATGCTAGTACATTTTAACTAAAACAACAGCAACAACAAAAATACATGGAGAGGGGGTGAAGCAAGGGGAGGGGAACCGGGAAAAAAGGCAGCAGCAAGATAAATCATGTACAGGTACAAATCCCCTATGATGAATATTACCACTCTGTGTATCTAAAATGTACCATTAAAATAAAAAAATTTTTAAAACACAGTAAAAAAATACATAGATTAACTTAAGTAAAAACCATCAAAGTATTCTTTTGTGAGAGCCAATCACTCTATACCCTTCAATACAATAATTTAATTGCTGATACAAAACTTTAGACACATGTAATTTCTGTCACTAAGGAGGACAGAGTATTTGATATCAGGATTGCTCCATAAAATCCAAGATATTTGACACAATAATGAAGTTAAATATTAGGTTGTAAATGACTTTTACTGTCAGATAATGTATAAAATCATGGTATTTTCTATGGATGGATGCCTAATCTGTAAGCAGTCTTTCCTCATTTTTTGTTAACAAATACAAGCCAGTTCCCAAACCCCTGCTTAAAATATGGCCAAGTATGGATCAGAGAGCACAACATACCATTCTGGACCCTGGGCTTGTCTCACCGGAGGATAAGTGACCCGGTAAAGCTCAATACAGTGCTTGTATTGCAACATGGCCACTGGAGAAAAGGGCTGACTTTCTATGGAGCAGCTAAGCTAATCTCCTGTGATAGGAGTCACTGTGGACCTTCCCTGCCAGAAGAAAGTTGAAATGCAAAAGGAATGGTTGACATTCAACAAAAAAACAGTGAGGCCTGAGAAGTGCAGAGAGAACCATTTGAAAATACCACTTTGTTTTGTCCTGGATCTGGTCATACTTGGTGCCATTTCCTTTTCTTCTCTACAAAGTGGTTTGAATCAATATGGTCTAATGTTTTCCTGAGGCCAGTCTGAGTGGAGCTTCTACCCCTTATTACTTAAAAAGACCTGACAATCTGTCAATAGGCAAGACAGTGTCTCATGAAGAGTGTAAGGTCCAGCTATAATGAGAAAGTTATTGAAACTATATTTAATCAATTCTACAGCAACTGTATGCCAGGGAATGATACAATTTTCCCTTTCCTGGTTAAAATAAAGAAGATACTGAGCAGAAAGAAACTGGTGATTAATGATACCTATCTTCAGAATAGAAACTCCTGGAGTAATGAGAGATGTACAGACCACTTTAAGGTGTCTACAAAGTTCATATAAGATAGAGATTCAAAGTATAAGTCAGACAATAACTGGTATACTACTTTTGTTGGATTTTTGGAACTTGGGAGTTCCAAACTTGTAACTTGTATCTTTGGAAGTTGTATCTTCCCAGTGTTTACTATCTCAGTACCCTGTAGCTATTTCTCCATATTAATTAAAAGAAACATTCTTTAAGATTTCCCTACCTGGGGCTGAGGATTTAGCTCAGTGGTTACAGTGCTTGCCTCGCAAGCACAAGGTCCTGAGTTCGATCTTCGGCACAAAAAAAAAAAAAAGATTTCCCTACCAACATCTTGTTTATGAAGATCGAGGATATATATGTAAAAGCAGAGCAGTATCTAAGGTTGGGTAAGTGAAAAACTTAAAGAAAGAAAACTTTTAAGTAATGATTTTAAGGATGGGAAATGTTAAAATTTGATGTATGTATACATGTTGACAGCAAATGCACTTCCAACAGCAGCCTAAACCATAACTGAGCCTAGTTAGCAAGACAAATTAGTCAAAAAAAGGAAGCTGCCAGATGGTGCACATTGTTAATAACGCCCATCTGTGAATTACAAAGCTGATTTGTGCATGCATTTGGTGCTTCTTTTCTTGGACAGCAAAGTAGCTACTGACATCTTTGTAGAGGTGACTGGGTGCCCTAGTGGCTTCACCGGGTGTCCTGAGGGAAACTTTTATTTCTTCTCAGCCTGGGACTTTGAAGAAAAGTTGCCTTTTCGATCCCCAAAAGGTCCCCTAAAGGAGTAAAATGTGTCATTAATTCTTTAGGGGTGTTGTGAATTTCTCCCCCTTTCAAAAGCCAGGAAAATACTAAGAGAAAGCCTCTTGAAAGTTCATCTGTAACCTTGAGGAGGATTCAGATGGGTCACTCAAAGGAACCAACCCTCTAGAGAAAGAAGGAGTTTGGGTCCAGACAGGAAGCAAAGAGACAGGGAGACACAGGGCTGTCAGCTGTGAAAGTGTCCAACACTGGTGGCATGTAAAAAGAAGCAGTCTTCAACATTTCCACAGGGCTCCAGGATCCCACTGGTCCCACTGTGAGATTCTGAGTATGGTGGAAGTGGCACATGCAAGTTGTAGGCAACAGATTTTTATTCTCCAGGTAGGTACGTATATAGATGTTTCAAATATGCTCCTCTGGTGCCATCAGACAGCTTGTTGTTCTGATGCCTGTCAGTGTGATTCCATACTCACCAAGCACACTCCTGACTCCAAAGCTGTACAGTCTAAACTGTGAAGTTTTCTAATTATTTGAACCTCTATACATGTGATAGTAATTTCAAAATTAATAAGGTTATTTTGGATTATTATTGTCCTCTACATATTAAGTTAAACCTTATGAATCTGCTAATATTTGACTATTTTTTGATCTACTAAACAATGTTTTCATAGCTTGGCTACATTAAGAAAATAAGCTAATAATACAGACCTCAAGTATTTTTATCCACATGTCACTTAATTTCTTTTGTAAGCTAATAAATTAGTACTTTAATGTCTACCTCAGAATCACGTGCCCTTAAAATAAAACTTCCATAGGATGATGGAAAATCAGAAATAGGGGATCAGATTACAAATAGTCCAATTCTCTCGTTTTGGAAAAGTACAAACTAAAGTCTGAACCAATTACACAATCAGCAGAAGGTACGGAGTTCTTCAGTGTCAGAAGAAGGACCAGATCTGGCTTCCAGAAGAGGTTTCTTCTTACCATATTATGCTGAATTTACTATGTTCCCAGAAACACAGGCGAAAGGGGAAAAGAAGACTGAACTAAAATAAGGGAAATCCAGTCCTATTCCACTTCTCTCTTCAAGTTTTAACTGTTTATGTTCTAATTATCGTGACCACAATACAAAGGGATCATACTAATTTTTAAAAAGCATTATTCTAATTAATCTAGATAAATATATCCATTATGGAAAATTTCCAAAATGTACAAATGTATGTAATACAGTATATTATATAATTCTGCTCACACAGAAAATCAATATTAATATTTCGCAAATTTCTTTCCAGAATTTTTCCAGGCATAAACTTGTGTTTTGTTCTCCCCCCAGTACTTGAACAGTGCTAGGCCAGGAAAACATAGAACTAACAAAGATTAAGAACACAAGTTTAGAAAAAAAACTCATGGTCTACTTGCACTGACCATATGACCATGGATAATTAATTAGCATCTCTCTCATTCATAAGGTCAAAAACACTCCTTAACAAAGTTAGGACATTAATATTTGAAAATGCTTATAATAGTGCCTGGAGTATAAAAATTGTTATATAAATGTTCACAAAATAAAAAATAGGTGTTTAATAAATATTTATAAAATGATGAATGTATATTTGCAAAATTGCAAACTATAATACTGAATATACACTTTATATTTTATCTAGTCCATGGAATGTTATATTGTTAGCATTCTTCTGTTTATTTAACAAAGAAATCCCATTTCGTCAATTGTTTATGTTCTACTGAATAATTCCTATCAGTTGACACATTGCTCATGGCTAATATCCTCGTCAAGCCTTGGGTCATCCTGCATGCTCAATGAACCCCACCTTGGCCACTCTAAAACCACTAACTCCAATCCCTGTCACAGCACTTTGCTCTACCTTTTGATTTTTCTCCATAGCACTTATCACCTGTTACGGTTTAGATCTAAAATGTCTCCCCAAAATGTTGTATGTTCAGAGGATGCACTTTTGGGAAATGATGAGATCCCAAAGGCTGTCTCCTGAGGAGGTCACATTTGATGACATTACTGGGAGGTGTTGGAAGCAGGAGGTGGGGCCTAGCTGAAGGGAATAAATCATGGGGACAGGACCTTCAGGATTATACCTGGCCCCTTGTCCCTCTCCTCTCTGGTTCTTCGCATCTCTCTGGGCTGCCAGTAGGTGATCAGCTTTCCTGTCAGCCCTCCGCCATGACTTTTCTTCTTGCCACTGACCTAGAAGTAAAAGAGCCTAATGAGCACTGAGTGAGAACTCTGAAATCATTAGACAAAATAAGTCTTTCCTGTTTATGTCAGGTATTTGGTCATAGCAGTGAAAGGCTGACTAATGTAACTTCTAACAGTGTTACAGAATTATTTATTCATGATATTTATATTCACTTCTGTCCTACTGCATTACATTCTCTTACAGCATCTGCATGTCATACACAAGTTTGTTTCTTTCGTATTTTTAAGTGAAAGTGTTAAATCAAATTTTGTGAACATATTTAAAGTTCTTAATATTTATTGGGTTGTCCAGTTCTCTCCTATGGAAGACAAATTTACCAATTATATAAAAGGAAGGGGAAGAAGCATAGCAACAAATCTTCCTTGAAGCTTCTGCTGCTCTGCCCAACACTGAGCTAACCCACCCCTGAGGAATAAAGACTTGCTCATATGAATGATCCAAGTGTTGGGCAAGACTTGATGGGGCAAGATATATAAGTATTTTAGTTATTGTATATTAAAAATGATCCATCCATGTACATTCCTTCTCAAGCAGTTTTCCATAATTTGAACACCTCTAATAATAACAAAAGGTACATCTCATGAAGCAATAATCACCTTAGTTCTTTTGATTCAGCCTACTTTGTTCTATGTATAGTTTCCAAGTCCATGGTTTGAAAACTTAATTAAAAATAGAGAATTTAAGTCCACAAAGTTCATGCAATACTTGAATGTGCTTCTGGACAGACTCCATCTTAAATTTTCTCACCTTAATATAGCTTCATTTGCTTGCATTCCTTTAACAATTTTCTATTCAGAATATAACACAATATTCCAGCAAATGTCTGAATATTGGCTAGCTATCACCTTCTTCATTCTAGATAGCATTCTTCTGTTAATGCCCATTAGTTTTATTGGCTACCCCAACACTCTGTTGGTTCATTAAGTTTCTTGCTGAATACAACACTCATTTGGCTATTTGTGAGGACACCCTACCTCTTCTTCTCTATACTTTGTCCTTCTTTTTTGGAGTCAAGTTCAAGGTCTTTTATCATGTTAGTGCCCATACAAAAGTCTATTATACACCCAAACAACCATTTCTTGCTCATCTCTGAATACTTTTCCAAACTCCATTGTAATTTCATCTTTATAGGAAGCATTGTTCAAAAAGAAAATGAGATATAGTATATTTTATGTGGGGTGCATGCCATACACAATCAGCAAGGGATTTTTCAGCATTTTCTATAGCAAAATTCTAAGCCAATTTTAAAGGATGCTGACTGTGGAAAACTGACACAGGAAATAAGTCAGAAAAAGTATTTAAAACACAAAGGACAATGGGAATATTGAGCACAAAAACAGCAATATAAGGTGGTTTATAAATTTGAGGAAATTAGACTGTCATCTTTAAGCACTCACCAGTTAGATTTTAATCTTTCACCCGTTTTACAGAGAAGTTTTGTGTCTAATTCTCATGTATGCAGTTTAAGCAATCAGAATGTATATCTACATTACTTTGGTGAGGTACTGCTGGGAGAATTACTTTAATTACATTAATCCTATTTTTAGACTGATACAGAGGCTTTCTGATACAACAGAAGAGTGGATGGGGATAACATTCAGGTCAGAAATTTCTTATGTTTATATGTATTTCTTTTGCCCTCCACTACTGGATATAGCTGTCTTAGATACTGTTCTCGTTACTGAGACAAAACACCCAACACCCGTAAATTGAGGGAGGAAAGGTTTATTTAGCTCATAGTTAGTAGAGGTTTCAGTCCATAATTGGCTGGCTCTAAGGCAGGGTGGCATAGCAGACAGGCATCACAGACGAGAAACAGTTGATGGCAGGCAGAAGGTAGCAAAGCAAGTACGGGAGCTTAGCAGTTTCCTTCTGCCCCTTTTATATTCTACCTAGGCTATCGGGATTAGGCCAGTGCCAAACCAATCAGTGAACAGATGTAGTAATCACACACCCTTAATCCCAGCATCCTTAATCCTAGCATTACACTGTGAATCAATCACACATTCTGGGTTCAGCCATCTCTGAAAAGGTCCCATCTATGACTGCACGAGACTTTGGAGGGACATCTAGACTCAAGCCATAATGACAGCCACTTTTAGGATAAATTATCAGAGGAGGAAACCTACGGAAACAGGTACACCCATTGGTCACTTTCTTTTGAAGAATGTGCTTTCTTTGAAGATCACACTTGATTAGCATTTATGAAATAACACCATTTGTCACAGTTTGAAACCACAATTTATATGTACATTTCTCTACTGTCAGTGTCATTATTCCTAATATTTTTCTACCATCCAAACTTTCCACTCTTATATCCCTTCAGCAACCAGCTAGTTTGCCAGCTAGTTCATTAAAAACATAGCATGATTATGCGTTGTATTATTTTAGAGAACCTAAGCATTTGTCTTAAGCGATTATAAGAAAATTTGGATAATTCCTGAAATTCAAAGTACCTAGATATTCTTACAGTGTACCTCAGAAAATATTGAAAGTAGTCTGTGGTTGTCGTGTTTCCCAGGAGGCAGGTTCAGATACTACCAGAAATAGCATTAGGATTTTAGTCTACTCAAAACAGCATATTAATTAAAAACAAAGCCTTTGTTCAAATTCTAGTTCTTCTTCTTTTAGGATGTTTAAACACACCTCTTTGAGCCTCCATTTTCTCTTCTGTACAATGAAGACATAACTAGCACTTCAGGGGTTTCATATGAGAATGAAATTGTTTTATACAGAAAAGGCACTCAGAAAGTACAGAGATGATTTATTAACTATCGACTACTAGGAAACAAGTTACCTCAAAAGTAGAAATTTCACAAAATCATCCCCATCATATCCTTTTAGTTAAAAGAGCCATCCTTACTCAATATGTATTTGAGGACTACACTGTGTGTGAACACCAGAAAACAAGGAACGTTCTAGTCATCTTGGAAACCAAGTATCTTAATGATGACAATCATGATGATGATGCTGATGACACAAAGCCCAAGAGAGTGAGAACTTATCTAGAACCCAGAGGAGGTACATGATACTTCTTTTGCTTCAGAGAATATAAGAAAGTACATATTCAATGTGAAATTTTTATAATTCTAAAAAACGCCAAGAAAGTTCCTGAGTGAACTGTTCTCTGGAAAAGCAGTAAGAGTTACCAGTTTCTATATTCCTAAAACACAGTATATTCTAAACTCATTCAACAAATATTTGCTAAGAACTAAGAACTGTTCTCTTTGCTACATTAGTAAGCAATCCAAACACAGGTTCCCCCCTTAGTGAAGTTTATTATAGCAGGGGGGGAAGCATAAAACCAACAAATTATACAGTATGCTACCGGTATATGAAAGAAAGTACACAGTGTACAAGAGATCTAGAATGTTGGGGCAGGGCAGGGACCGATTAAAGGCCTAAGTATTTACTGACTAACTGACTGAATGAATGAGTCATAGGCCTGTTCTGGAGACCACAGGAAAGGTAACTTCAAAAGTTACATGCACATTAAGGAAAAATACCTTAAAATAATAATTGAAAGTAGTAACTTACAGACCTTAAAACATAGAAATTCCAGGAGGTACTGAGCCTCAGAACATCTGTGAGCATATCTGTTAGAATGGACACATTAGGAATAGCACACAAAGACCATGTGTTAGACACTGCATATGTGTGGTAACCAGCTATCTAGGGCAGCAGGAACACTATAAATTATGCGCAGCCAAATCAAAGGGTGATGGAGTGGGGAAGTCAACCTACCAGAAGGCCCCCCCCAACTTGTAGACCATGTGGTTAGCAGCCCTTCAAACAGCATTCTAATCTTCATTTCATAGAGGAAGAAACCAATATTCAGAAACCAAGTGATTTACTAAGCATCTGATTCATTCCAAAGACAATGTCTTTTCCATATAACGTATCTCTTCTTCCAAGATCCTCTTGGATACAAGATGAGAGGATAATAATCTCATTCATTCTTGTGCTTATGTGGGCCATGCATTCTCTCTCAACTTTCTCTCTTGTTTTATTACAGCAAAAATAAGTACCATAAAACTTCAGATGATGCTTCAAATATACCCTCAGATGCAGACTTCCTCCTTGTACACATGTCCATTAGACCATCCTCCCTGCTGAAGACTCCCATCTGCTGCCACCCCAACTACAATCCCATTCAGGTCAAAAATGTCAGTTTGTCATTGCCTATTTCCCCAACTGCAGTTGGATAGACATCTCAGATGGGGGAAATGTAGGGAAAGAAGGCTCCTAGGCAAGGACAGGATTGGCTTTATTAAAAATTAATAGAGAACCTTACTAAAGGTAGCCTTTGCCTTTACAGTTAGGTTCCACAGTTAGAGCAATTAGCAAGACTGAGGCAAAAAAAAAGAGAGAAACCAGACCCAAAAAGGTGCCAGGTAAAGCAATCACCATAAGAATTTAGCAGAAAGAGTTAACAAAGCAAAGAGGAAGCCAGAAAAATAAAAGACCAGGGTAACCAGCTCCCCTCACCCACCTCTGATAAAATGCAAAGGAGACAAAGAGCAGCTGCTAAGGACTCTTATTTAATATATGAAACACACACACACACACACACACACACACACACACACACACACACACAGAACTCTGTATGTACACATATATGTTCTCATTTTAGCATCACTATATTACTATACCAGATACACACAAGTTCCATGTATTTAGTCATTAACTCTAAGCTACCTTTC